>ML786977.1:392491-404571 GCA_009831015.1 Picea engelmannii
CTAAAAATATATCATAACTCATACCATTACCCATCAAACAAACTTGGGTCCATTACCCAAACCTGGGGTCTCCAACTTCTCATGGCCATAACTCTCTAACCATGAGGAATTATGTGACGTTCCACATACCACCGGAAATGACAAGAAAAGAACTATCCATCTAGGATATTTTCCCTGACAAATTCACTTTCCTTCATCTCATTATTCTGCAATTAATCATGGGTTCTCTTACTCCACAAAGCGTCTTCTCATGAGGGCTTTCACCATAAGGGGACCACTTTGGAGTTCATCCATATTTACTTCTTATCAACCATGACAAAACAATAATGATTCATATTTACATCAAACACTATTGGGTCCATTACCCAAACCTTTGTGCCATAGGTCTTTCTTCAAGGGTTGACATCAATGACAACCAACCTTAATCAATGATGATGGTTGACAACCAATAGATCTTTTAATGATGCTTAATCACATGTGAACATGAGAAAATAATCATTAATCATTGTATATGAACGTGAGAAAAATTATCATAATTAGGTGCATATGTGTAATTAAATCTCTACTTAACCAAGCGAGAATGTAATCAAAACTCACACATAAATTTGACACCCATATGTTAATGGACTTCACTAGATGTCATGGCTACGTCTCTGGATCCACTTGGAATACAAATAATTTTATTGTCCTTTCTTTAGCCAGGGCTAAAACCTTCTCACAAAATGTGGTACATTCTCCATATAGGGATGAAACCCAGAGCAACCTTCTCTTACACAAAAAACTTAAGGCTCTCACATAAGTGACATTTTCCAGACACCAAAAGGACTACATTCCTCTCAATGCAAATCTCTTTCAAAGGGGCCTAAAAGGGGGCCTCCTCCCTAATGCTTACATACGGAATTTATATAGTTTCCCTCTCTCCATAATTCAAGGAGACAAGATCCAAAAATTTAGGATCTAATAAAAACTCATGGACAAAAATGAGAAAGCATCTCAACCAAACTTAACTTCCCCTTGAGACTAAGAAACCACTTGTGATAAAATGAGGAAGAATCCCAAACCAACTCATGAGACTCCCAGCTTCCTCTTAAAATTAGGAAACTAATTTGTGAGGTGGATTCTCACACAAAGCTAATTTTCCCTTAAAACTAGTAAACCAATTTGTGAGGTGGATTCTCAGACAAAACTAATTTCCCCTTAAAAATAGGAAACTAATTTGTGAGGTGGATTCTCACACTTAATCTTAATTTCCTTTTTAAAAATTAAATGAAAAATACATGAGCACATTATGCTCAAAAAATATTAATCATTTTTACAATATGAAGCATTAAACATTCCTTTTAAACTTGGACACCTATCATTAATCATAATTTTAATGATCTTATCCATGGTGTGCAAAGTAATGAATCCTTGTGTGGAGATCCTCCTAGATCATATCTCCCCATAAAAAGCACTTTTGGTCCTCCAAAAGTATTGAGAGAAAATTGAATATCTGCAACCATCTTCTAGGAAGAGTCTTACACTCCACGATTCACTTCTCCACTGCTCGATCTGCATAACAAATGTCTTTGAAAGGATGCACCCTTCTTCTTCTTCACCTTTGTGCTTCAAAATGAGGATGTTGATGTCAACACTTTCATCAATGAAAATATATAGTTTATTCATTGATATTCTTAACAAATGTATCTGAAAGGGCTCACCCTTATTCTCCTTCACCTTTGTGCTCCAAATGAGGATGTTGATGCCAATACTTACATCAATGAAAATATGTACTTGATTCCTTGATTTTCATAACAAATGTCTCTAAAAGGATGCACCCTTATTCTCCTTCAACTTTGTACTTTGGAATGAGGATATTGATGCCAACACTTGCATCAATGCAAATCCATATCCGATAATACATGATCACAAATTTTCCATTCTCAAAGAAATACCATACTTTCCAGGAGTTTTATAAAACACACATGGACAAGTTTACAATGATTTCCAAAACAAACCTATGCAAAAATAATGCCTCTCACTCAATAGTGGATACAAGACCCATTGCAATATTTCCAACAAGGCTTAACAAGGTTTAGGCATAGAACAAAATGCCTCTCATTCTCATCATTACTTTCAATAGTTATTACAACCTTTTACATCATTATCATTAAGGTGAATACCCCCAAATGTGCACTAGTGGTAATTCTATGGTTTTTAAAACCCCCATTACAAACATGTGCAACATAATAAATAAGGAAAATCCCATCATCATCACACTTATCTCAAAATTATGAGACTTTTGGCTGTAAACATGACTACTTTCTATCGAAGTGTCAAAATCGCCTCTTACCACACTATCTTAGTTTACATGTAAGGCTCAAACAATGAATTCCTACAATAATTCAGATCTTCTTTCCTTGTTGCAACACTCAAAGATCACTGGAATCTGCAACATACATTCACCTCTTGCAATTTCCAAAAAGAGGAAAAAATTACAAATGCATGAAACTTACATTGGTTTTCATGCCAAGGTGCTCAACGAGATGCCCAAATCTCAACATACACAACACCAGTAGGTTCATCTCGTCATTCTGCAACTTTTGACTGTAAAATAGACCCTGTTCTGAAAGGTGAAACTTTGCTTCAAAAAATGTGCCAAGCAGACATGGGCTTGGCCATAGCCTTCAATTTCCATTGCTCAAATCCAAATTTTGAATGCACGTGTGGATTCATGGAAATAAATCATGAACAAATGACTATAATTTCATAAAATTATGTCATTGTCACTTCCAGGACCCTCTTGGATCTCTGCCTCGAAAATTGTGCCAACAGAGGTAGTACTATGTAATAAATGCTCCTAGATGCATTGAAATTTGTGTCACAAATGGGCACGTGCATGTACCTTTCCTCCGATGGATGGAATAGTCTATAGTTTAAATAAGTTGGCAGAGACATATTGTACAAAGCCGCCACATTTGACGTGTTGGTTAGGGCACTGCTAAAGTTGGGGGAGGTCAGAGGGTCAAACCCTATGGCCTCCCCATATAGTGTATAGTTATAACTCCCACCATATTTATACCTTGTGCAAAACATCTATTGGTTGGCTAGTTTTTGGCCGATCCGGTGGCCGACCATTTTTAAATTTTGATTTTTTGGATCCAATTTGTTAGCACTAGGAATCATCCTCAGATTGCAGAGAGGATAAGCCCAATACCCATCAGATTATGTGTAAAAGTAAATGAGTGTTTTTAAGGTCAAATGGACAAGACTTAGGATAATAATGTTTCAACTCGGAAATCTAGGATAGCATGCACAAGCAATTGAGGTCTTGATCAACTTCAGTCAGTGAATGGGAGTAAAAGTGAATAGAAGGAAGACTTTGGTGAGGAACATGTAGAGGTATGCTATTAACATCGGGTCTTCAAGCAGCCTAAGGAGGAAAAAATCAAACACAATATCTTCTTGAATTCAAAGTTTAGAGAACACTTAAGAACATCATAACAGTACTATAATCAAACATTCATCATATTACAGCTATAACAATATCATGTGAATCATTCAATCATAAAAACTTCAGTATGAGAGGCAACAAGATGGAATAAGAGAAAATGAATTATATTAATCAAAAATTATCAAGTCAAGTACATAACCAGAGAACCAATATGCTTAATCAAAATATTACAATAAGGGAGCCTAGCTCAACCATTTGAACCCTCTAAAACATTTTGAGTATCTATTTATAACAAAAAAGGGAAGGCCTCAGCTATAGGTGCAAGTTGGCCTCCCTCCCATAGGATTCTCCAAATCAGTTATTCAATCTAACACCTATACTAACAATTATGCTATAAAAAAGGAAATATGTTGGCAACCAATCGAACAAACTTTAACTGACATTGTCTTCATTGATGCTCATCCCTTTCCATGCCAAGTGTCTTGCAGAGGTTGTATGTTGTCATCATGCTTCCACCTATGGTCATAGTTCTTCTCCACATCATCATCCACCCAGAAGAGTGATAAACTTGAACCCCTTGATTCCAGGTGCCAGTTTGTAGCACCATTCAGTAGCGCACTGGGTAGCGAGTTTCTGTAGTGCCTTTGAAAAAATACTTTGCACATTTCATAGTGCACATCCAAAACAGGCCTACAAAATTGATAGTGTTGAGCCTTTGTATCTCTGTGTGAAATTTGGTAGCACCCTTATTGAATTGGTCCTACAAAATTGGTAGCACCCATCATCAAAATGAATTTGGTAGCACCACTGTAATATATCCCTATGAATTTGGTAGCACCATCGTTACACAACTTAGGAGATTTGGTAGCGCTTCAGGTATCAAAATGACGGGACATGCTATATAAGTGATTCCACGGTGCCATGGCGCTACGGAATGTATGTTCTCTTATGTATGATGAGACTAATCAAGAACTTTGAGTTGATAGGTTAGAAATCTCTATATGCCTGTATAGATGGAAAAAACTTAATCATCCTTGATCACTTACTCTTGCAAAAAGAGACCATTCTAAAAAATGGAGCTTATATCCCCCCAATCACTTCATCATCCTAGAACTCCTCCTTGTGGAAGGAGGGATTCCTTCTAACACAGCAACATGTTTTTCTTTTGCAGGGGTGGTCTTCTTGACTGCAGGTGTGCTTTTCTTCACTACTAGTTCCTCTCTTTCAATGGCAGCTTCAACTAGCACATTCAAATTCCTCTGAGCCACTTAATCCTTGAATTGTTGTAGTTCTTCCTTGAGTTTTCTATTATGAGACTAAAAGCCTCTATTTTTCCTATAGAGGTTCTTGAGTTTCTTATGGAGAGGAAGGGATCTTCTTGCTACAAATCTTTCCAAATCAAGGGTGTTGTTGTACATATCCATAAGCTCCTTCATCTTAATTCTTTCAGCTAAACCTTCATCCTTCAAACGAGAAACCTCCTTCCTAGCCTCCCTGAGCTTTCTAATCAATATTTTGAAGGTGTGATTGTTAGGTGGAGTGTTGATGTTAATCACCTCATCAAGATTCTTCATGGCTTCACCTTCATCTTTCTGCTTCACAGGAGGTCTATCTATCACCTCAACAGGCTTCTCAATTCATTTTCCCTTATCTTTATTTTTCTTTAGAATTGAAACCTTGGGTAAGACTTGTGCTTAAACAACCTCCTTGAGAGATGATGATCTAGTAAAGGGTTTCCTGAATTTTGTGCTCGCTGTTGGAGAAGGTGAAGAGAAATGTATTTTTCTTCCCTTCTTGGTTGTGGCTTTAGTGGATGAAGGGACCTCTTCCAATTCTGGTGCAGAAGGAGGTGAAAATTCTCTCTGTGGAGAATGATAAGCCTCCCTCTCTATTTCTTCAACTTCCTTAATAACCTCTTTGTCTTGAGCAATGGATTTACTCTTTCTTTTCTTGCTTGTTCCTGCTGGAGCATCACTAGTAGATGGTAAAGGACTTTGCATCTTTGACCGAGGAGTTGAATCTATGTCCAACTTCATGTGAGAATAAACAATAAATTTCTCCCAAGGGATGTTCCTCTTCCTCAATTCTTCCAAAACCAACATTCGGATCAATCCAGAGTGAAATACACTAGTCTCCACAGCCTTGGATTTGGCTTGGACTCTATCATAAATTTTCCCCATGCTCCTCAACAAGTAGAAATGGATATTCATTTCATCTTTACCAGTAAAATGAAGCAGAAGACTTATATGGTACTGGTATAACATATTAAACATTCCCTCACATGTGAAGTATCTCTGGATGATCTTCAACATCTTGTAAAAACCTTCAACTAGATGACTTATAGGCACCCCCTTGGACAGATTTTTAGTATGATAATGTATATTTAGAAAGTCCTTGGAGAAGTGTTGGCCCTTGACCAAGTTTTGAAGAATACTTGGTCATATTTGACCATTTTTGGGACTGCGACAGCTTGCCAAAAATGGAGTGCAACGCAAAGAGGAAAGTAGGGAAACTAGACCTATTTTTGGGTCCCTTTAGGGTTTTGGGTTGATGTAAGGAGAAAGGGATGTCAGCCCGTGGGTTTACCCATGCTTAGGCCCATTTTGTAATCTATAAATACTTAGGCAATGTAAGTAGAGGATAGTAGTACATCTATGTGATGTATAGCTAAAGGCTTAGTGCTAGTAACTGGATCTGTGTGATCGGATGTATATTGCAAGTGCTATGTGCATGATTGTAAGGAGATTGAAAAGCTAAGTGCAATTTGTTGTAGTTTTGTGTTGAAGTGCAAGGAAGAAGGATCTAACGAGCTGCGCAGATCTTATGTCATGTGCGAAGTAAGGGTCATTGGATCTCTGTGTTGTAACCTCTTGACCAAGATAATATAAAGAAGAAGACTTTGTGGACGTATCCCCAGGGTGGGGGTGAACCACGGTAACTTTGTGTATTGTGCTTTGTGCTTTGACCTAATGTGTTTATCTCCTTCTTGGCTAAGTGCTTGATGTGATTAAATAGATTTACTTATGCTTTGTTCTTCTGAGATAGGAATGAATGTTAGATCTGATATATAAGATGCTTAGTGTCTGATATGGTGAATCTGATCTATCTTTCTGTATCTAAGTGCTAAGTCTTCTCGAATCTAAGTATATATTGCGATGCTCTGTGCTATCTGCGAAGTGCTATAAGGGTTGAATATTGATGGATAAACCATGCTATATAGTTTTTAAGTGCTATAATCACAGATCCGTGTCCCAACTAAGGTTGCAAACATCTAAGTCCTGCAACCACCCCTGCCTCTACCTCGGGTGAGACTTCATCTTCTTTGAAGGTGTTGCTGAAAGGGACGGTAGTTAGGGTTTGTTGGTGCACTCTTGAGCATGAACCCTGGGTCTGCCTCTGTGCCAACAAATGGTTGTGTTGTCGGGACCTGAAACTGTGATTGTTGGGAACTAAAAAGGAAGAAGCTTTGTGCAAAAAAACCTCTGAATCAGATCAAATCTGAAGAAAGGAAGATTAGATCTGAAGAAAAGAAGCGAGATCTGAATGCTTTGTTCTCTAAGAAAATTAAAAGTGGAAATTTCTTAAAGAAAGAGGTCAGATCTGCAGAAAAGAGGTAAGATCTGTAAACTCTGTGCTCTGATAAAGGTAAGAATAGTTAAAAGTCTTAGATCCAAAAACTTTGTGCTCTATATAGGTAAGATAAGTGGAAATATTTTGTTTCTAAAGCATGAATTTAGGTACGCTTGATAGATTTTGTCCTAGCCTAAAAACTAGGGCATTGTTAGATGGAAGAAAATTTGATAGATCTGATAAGAATAATGATATATATGATATACCTATGCATAGACAAGTGCTAAGAGAACATCATCTCTATGCCAAATTTAGCAAGTGTGACTTTTTCCAGAAGCAAATACATTACTTGGGCCATATCATATCTGAATAAGGAGTAGCAGTAGACCCTGACAAGATCGGGTCTATCATGGAATGGCCTACCCCAAAGGACATTTCAGATATCAGATCTTTTATGTGCTTAGCAGGATACTATAGGATATTTATAAAAGGATTCTCCAAGATTGGTTGTCCAATCACTGCCCTCCAGAAGAAGGGAGCTAAATTCATGTGGACACAAGAATGTGAAGAAAGATTTCAATCCCTAAAACATCTACTGACCCATGCACCTGTGTTGAAGATCGTTGATCCCGAAGCTGACTTCCTCGTGTGCACAGATGCCTGCAAGGAAGGGCTCGGAGGAGTCCTTATGTAAGGAGGAAGTGTAGTTTGTTATGAATCCCGAAAATTGAATGAGCACGAAGTCAACTATGTGACCCATGATCTAGAACTGCTCGCCATAGTGCACGCCTTAAAAATGTGGAGGCATTACCTCCTGGGAAGGAAATTTGTACTTATGACAGAGCACTATGGATTGCGATATCTGTTTGACCAACCAAAGCTCAATGCCAAAAAATCTAGGTGGATGGCCTTCCTTAGTGAGTTTGATTTTGAAATCAAACATATTAAAGGAAAGGAAAATAAGGTGGTTGATGCCCTTAGCAGAAGTATGAAAACAATTCACCTGACAGTGGTGAGCACCTGTGAGACAAATGTCAAGGAAAGAGTCAGGAATGCACAAGAAACAGACACATTCTTCCATACCGTGACCTTGTACCTCGAGCAAGAACCCATAGGGATAAAGTATGAAGTCTACCAGATGATAGATGGAGGTCTACTAACTTATAAAAACAGATTGTATATTCCAGATTGTGATGACTTGAAGAGGTTCATAATGGATGAACTACATAAAAGACCATATACTGGTCATCCAGGATACCAGAAGATGATCACAGCCACCAGGAAACAATTCTATTGGACTGGATTGAAGAAACGCATAGCTGAGTACTTAGCCAAATGCATAGAATTCCAACAGGTTAAAGCAGAACACCGACACCCAGTAGGATTTTTACAACCTCTACCAATCCTGGAATGGAAATGGGAAACCATCTCCATGGATTTCATCACCGGATTACCAACCTTGACCAAACAGAATGACACCATCATGGTAGTGGTGGGTAAATTGAGCAAGTCCTCTCATTTTATCCCTGTCAAGTTGACTTGAAAGGCAATAGACATCACCAACGTATTCATGAAGGAGATATTCATACTACATGGTATGCCTAAAGAGATCGTGTCTGACAGAGACACGAAATTTACTTCCAACTTTTGGAAATCCTTGATGGTTGATCTGGAGACCAAATTACTGTTTAGCACATCCTATAATCCTTAAACCAATGGACAGATGGAAAGAGTGAACCAAATATTAGAATACATGCTAAGGATGCATGTAATGCATCAACCCAAAAAGTGGGAAGATTACCTGCCACTGGTGGAATTCGCCTACAACAATGGCTACCAAGAATCCCTGAAGACGAGTCCTTTCGAAGTCCTCTACGGTAGGCCATGCAACACTCCAGTCAGTTGGAGTAATCCTGTAAATAGAATTACTATTGGACCCAACATGTTGAAATAAATGGAACAACAAGTGATTCAAATAAAACAAAATCTAAAGGTTGCTCAGAACAGACAGAAAAGTTACGCCGACCGAAAGAGAACTCCAAGAGAATTCAAGATGGGAGACCACGTATATCTCAGAGTTAGGCCCAGGAAGAGTTCCCTGAGGATGGGAGCTTGTGCCAAGTTGGCACCTTGGTATTGTGGACCCTTTGAAGTTCTAGATAGAGTGGGACCTGTAGCCTATAGGCTAGCACTTCCTCCCATAGTAAAAGCACATAATTTTTTCCATGTTTCATTATTGAAGAAATATGTACATGATTCTAATCATATAATTGATTGGTTTGTGATCTAGGTGGAATCGGAGGGAGAATTCATGCCAGAACCTCAATGCATACTGGACAGAAAGGAAACCCCACTAAGAAACCGAACCATTGCACAGGTCAAGGTGCAGTGGAAACATTTTGGCCCATATGAGGCTACGTGGGAAATGGAAGATGCCATGAAACATGCATATCCGATTTTGTTTACTTATGTACATACACGTCATATTGATAGATAGAACATTGAGGACAATGTTCCTTTAAGGGGGAGGGAATTGTAACACCCTATTTCCCCCAGTCTGTAAAAATAACTATATTGGCCAAGAACTATGGCAAACTCAAAGATGTGAATGTTTGATTTGACGGACCTTTGTATAAAAGGTCAATGAATATAAAATATGTTATGAATATGTGTTGCATGAATGTTGGGAGGGGGATGTGCTAAAAGAGACCACGATGGCTAATGAGAGGTGGTGGAAGGGACCTGGAATGGTTTCGTTAACTTCCACCGAGCCAGTACCGTACTGGTTTTTACTTGCTCAAAGACCAAAGCAACTCTCTGACCCTAGAATGGATTTCCCGTCAGATTGGTAGGTGGGGAGGCTCCTCAAGAGTTAATGAGGGGATGGGGGTAAACCACCCATCCGTAAAAGATCTCAGACCTGACCATGGATGGATAAATTTGTGCCACACGCAATCTTGAGGAGAAAAAGGTAAGACAGGAAGTGTGGTAAAGAGTAGAGAGAGACTGCGCGTGACAGGGATCGTAGAAGAGAATTGGAGAAACTCTGGAAACACAGGGAGTTCTGAACATAGGAGAAGGAGAGTAACCTTCATCCTGGATTTTTTTTCTGTATCATGAGAAGGAAAGTAACCTTTGTCCTTGACTTTTGTTGAGCTAGAAGTAGGAGACTGAATCTCAAAGCATTGTGGTCTATCTTGGGGGTGGCTAGAGGTAAATCTGTTTGGAGTCACTGAGCCTACGCCTGGGTGGAAACGATCACCCCTCTCAGCAGTTGCATCACGCCTGGTGGATCTGATAAGTGTTTTATGCCTTGTATTTTGAATTGAATATCATGAATACATGCTCATGTTTATATGCCCATAAAGATTTCTGTGTGGAATGATTTCCTGGTGTTTTAGACTGGAAATAATGGATGCATGTGTATATTTACATGCCATAGTTGGTTTCTGTACAAATGACTAAGTTTGGGGCATGATTTCACTCCACCAAGAATCGTCTTGTTTGCTTGATTCTTGTAATATTCTGGGAAGGCTCCTCGAGAGTACTCTTCCCCGGGAATTACCCCATAAACCTTGGAACCGTACCGAACCTTTACCCAGAGACTAGACTAAGATCAGGGACAATTGCCCAAGAACCGTCTGAAGGTTCATGTGATCCGGGTCTGGAAACCTTATGCAATAAAGAGTAGCTCTCTAAGGTCTCAGATTCATGGGATTTTGAAGCTCCAAGAGATTGAATTTTGTTATTCAAGCTCAGAAGGGATAGCGAGTCCAATTATCGAAAGAGAATACCCCATCGTTTGGTAGACGAATGGTCAAAATCCTTTCGAAAATAACCCAGATCTGTTAAGTCCGATGGATCTAGAGGAGGAGCGCAGGTGTTAAAACCTTGACCCTTTCATCCTTCACAAGTAGCGATGGGATCCAAGACCATAGATCCAAGGATCTATCGGAGCTCTATTGACCGTCGATCTTAACCTTTGCATAGGCAGGAGATTGGACTCGACAACATCTTGAAAGTCCCGAAGTATTTGGAACCATCCATCGGCACAGGACGCATGGAAGTCATGTATCATTTCGCTGACTCGTGACTTGGAATGGTCAAGGGTAAGACTGCATGAACTCACGATTCACAAAATCACGACGTGATCTTCATTGGATCCAAGCCATGGGAGAACCGTTGGATCATAACCTCTGCATGGTATTGCGTATCGAGGGTTCAAAGGTTGAAATAATTTCTTTTCGAATGCAGAAGTCGTGAAGTGTTGAGCATCAAGGTCTCATGTGAACACGTGGCACATCCGTTAGGTGGGGACTGTGTGGTTGACAGGCGGCGTAACAACAAGCACCCAGAGAAAGGTGGAAGCAGGTGAAAGGTGGTGGACACATGTCGCCTGGGAAAGAGTCAACCCATTGTTGACTTATCGTGTTTTAGGGATTCGCAAAGGAGGAGTACGAGGGCTCAACACTCCAACTCGCAAAGTCGTGAGATGCAATTAGTGCTAGTGTTTATCCTAGCCTACCATTATATGTAGTAGGCGCTAGTGACGAGGGAGCCATACCCGTATCACATTTCGGGTATCGATGTTTGGAAAAGAGGAATCGAGAGCCTTGACTCTCCAACTCACGAGTTGTGAAAGGCACTTGCGCTAAGGCCAAGTTGTGGTCACTTAGAGGAGGATAAGGGAAGGGATGGTCTGCGTTAGGCCCCATAGAAATTCAGGGATTTTGTTACTCAAAGAAAAGACAAAAAAAAAAAAAAAATTAGTCATCGTACTGGGTGTGTGACACCAACATATGAAACACAACCATAAAGAGGCAACAGACTAACACCTATGCCACTTTTTATTCATATTTGCATCTCATTATGAATGTACTAGAGACTACATTGTGCATTACAAAGGAAGTAGTCATTGCCTTCAAGTATGTCATTGTTACACATGAAATTTTCACACCTAGGTACCTCGCCCTAAGTGTCGTAAAGTGTCATATAAGTGTCTCATACACCTTGACACCATGGAATAACCTATGTCACAATCCCTAGTCAATGTGGAGGAGGGATATATTACATGAAG
>ML786977.1:404621-418796 GCA_009831015.1 Picea engelmannii
CACATTTGGTTTCCTATTTTTTAGGGAATGTGGAGGATCTCATGGATGGTTGAAATATTTCCTCCTTAAAATCCTTGAGAGATATTTCCTCCCCAAAATCCTTAAGATATATTTTCTCCCTAAATATCTTAGAGATCCCTTTCGTAGTGGATCTAATGAGAGATCCTCTCCATGGTGGTTAAGCCTCCAAATCCTATATAATGAGGGATTTCCATGGAGGAGGAAGAAAAGAGTTTAGAGATACCAAACTTATGATCTCATGAAAAGTGAGGGGAAAGTATTGTGAAACATCTAACTTATGATATCATGAGGAATATGTCATTTGGAACATCAACATTCTATGTGTGGATTGTTTAAGAAAGGGTTTGGACAAGGAGAACTTGATGAAGTTGTTGCACTCACATCTATGGTTGTAAGTAACATTTTGTTCTCATTAATACAATCAATGCTTGGCCTATTTCTTTCAAACTTGTACTTGTTCCATATAAGTTTGTCTATAGTATATGGATCTGTGTTTGAGCTTATCTCAGTAGAGTAGGAAGTCTTTTGTACTTTTGCTTGTCTTGCAGGACCTACCAAGGAGCTCAAGATCGAAGCTCATCCTAGACCTTGTAGGGACAAATGACTTTCATAAGGTACACACCTTCCTCTTCTCTTTTTTTCATCATCTTGATTAGATCTAAAAGGAATTCAATGTCCATGTTAATCACCTTATGTCTTAGAGTTAAGGGTCTAGCTCTCAAGAGGAGATCTACCTGTCCACAGGGAGATTTTCCTACAACAAAAATTGGCAACTCCAATGGGAAGGACATCTGATTTGTGTTTCATTTCCCAAATCTTGTCTTGGCCCTTTTCCCACTCATTTTATCTTATCCATTGAATCTTGTATTCTTAGAATGGTTTGATTGCCTCTTTATGTCATCATGATCACCCTGATTGGCTGAATTTTCTTGAATTTTTTAATTTCTGGCAACTTTTCTGAAGCTTTTGAAGTAGAGTGACCCCTGCCCTTGTTATCAAAGCGCCATTGCTCCCTACTGGTCTTACATAGAGCATTATAATGCTCTGGTGCCCTTTACACCAGAGAGCTCCCCCTTTTTATGAAAAATCCTCTTGTTTTTCAATTTTTTGGGTTCAGTTTCTGCTTTTTACATTTGCTCGAGGTCTCATACTTTCAGTCCATCTTGGTATTAGCCTTCAATACCCTATTTTCTAAGGATACATCCTCTTTTGTTTGGATTTTTTCTGACATTTTTCCTTACTTTTCAATTTTTCCTTCACGATTTGGAGGCAATTTATCGTTTTCTTCTCGTTTATCTGAATGAGTGAAAACTTTGTAAGGGGTTTCAAATGTCTTTTCTACTTTTCTTTCTGATATTTGAGTCATATTGTCCATGCTCTTTCTCCTTCCTTTTTATTTTTTGGTTTTCTTTCTCTTGTTTGATCGCAACAAGGGTGTATTTTTGTTTATGTGGAGTTCGCTTCTAGTTGCTTCAATCTCACAGATCTTGCAGACTAATTAGCATACGAAGCTTTACATCCAACTGATCATCAGTCACATATAAACATTTTAGCATTGCATTGGATTCCTTATTGAGGACTATTGCATGAGGTCATTTCATCTTGGTGTTTGACAGTGAAAGGAAAATCCTTCTCCTTCCCTTAATTAGACATTCATTGAAAGAAAAGACTGCTTATCATTTCTTATGCATGTTTTGGGAACTGAGTCATAATATCATCAATATTCACTCTCATACACCTCTGAGTAAAGAAAATCCACTAAAATCAATGCTTAACTAAAATTTATTAGACTTTTTACATCTTTGTTAGCAAACCTACATTAGTTTAAGGTGTAGAGCTTTGGAATAGGTTTAAAGGATAACTTTCCAAAGCTATCAAACAAACTTAGTATCTTGCATTAGGGAGAGTGAAATCCAATTGTCATATAATCTTTATGGGATCCCCCTCTCACATAAGGGTTACACATGAGGTTGCACTCGGGAGAGCTACAGAGATTATCCCTCCATGGTTTTACTGATTGTAGTAGTCGGATTGTATTATAGGGGTCACTTGAAGGTATACCCACAATGTTGAGTGGAATCCTTTCAAGTTGATTTTGGGCTAGATACCCTACCCTTACGTTTGGACTGGACTGTCGACTGTACCCGCCCAGGGGTTGACTGCGAGTTGGTGACCTTAGTAGCCACAATCTTTAGGGTCTTACACAAGGTGACGGTGAAGGGAAATCTCATTGTACCTGGAACAAACGTTGGTCAAACTCACTCGGGCTCCTTGGAGGGTAAATCCACAATTAGTGCATGGAATCTTGCACCAAGGTGTCAGTTCGTTAAGTAGGTCACCAACATAACTGATCCACCCACCTCTTCCTATTTTGATCTTGCGATGTTGGATTTCATCACCAACTAGTGGTTTCATTCTAGGAAGGTTTTGTTTGATTGTTTTCTTCGCAGATTCATAGTGTGTGTTGATTGTGTTACTTGGTAGACCTTAGGTCGAGTTAGTGTTAATGGCATTGAATCCTAAGAGTATCAACGGAGGAACCCCTTATCCTGGGGAACCTTACACCTTTCCTTCTTTTGGAAACTTTGGTCCTCCGTATATTGCCACACTGAGTCTTCCAGGACTCACCATCGAATTACTAGTTTGGTTGTTCCCCACTCTGGTGATCTCGAATCCTCCCAATGTTTCAACTGCACCTAATACTTTATATGTCAGTGTGCCACCCACACATCAACCTCATGTCGAATTTTCCCCTTCTTCACCCATTAAGTCTCCTTCCCTTTCTCCTTCTTCACCTAGCGAAAGCTCTAAAGAAAGTAGTCAGGTTGATCAGAAGAAGAAGAAACGGAAAGAGAAGAAGAAGAAGAGCCCAAAAAGGACCAAGGCCCCAACAACATCAGATGTTGGCTCTAAGAAACCAGTTACTGTTAATAGTACTGGGAGTGTTGATGAGATCAACAAGATTAAAATGAAGAATCTGAAACCCAAATTCCCTTGCAATCTTTGTAAGGGTGACCATTTTAAGGGATTGCCCCGGTATTTCCAAGGTCTTAGAAATGTGGTCCTCCATGTCATCGGCCTCTTCCAGTCATGTCAATGATACCCCATCAAATAGTGATGTTAATATTGGTAAGAAGAAGAAAACTGTCAAGTTCCCTTGCATGTTATGTAAAGGTGATCATTACTCTCACATTTGTCCTCGTATGGACAAGGCTTCTTCTCTTTTGGAAAAAATTCAACTTCCAAAAGGTTATCATAATATTTCCCCTGACCCATCATTATTTGATGGACTGGTCAATCGAGCTCCATCCCTGATCAGTCCGGTTGATCAGGTGGTCAATATAGTTTCATCCTCGGTTGAACCACTAACCAAAGTAGTTGATCCAGTTCTGTCATCGATCAGCACCCACTTCTCATCCAAAAAGTGAAACCCAAGTAACTAATCCACTCCTGTCATTGTTCAGTCCCACCCTTCATCTAAAGAGTGCCAACATGGTCAATCCCACTCCTCCTCTGATGAGTGCCAAAGTTCTTGCTCTGATCCTTTCATCGGTCAGTCTGATTGATCATATCATCAATCTGGTCATGTCCTTAGTTGAACTAGTTGACAAAGTGGTTGATCCGATCCCATCTTTGGTCGATCCTTCTCTCTCGTTAGAGAGTGCTATCCAAGCGTTCGATCTGGTTCTGCCATTGGTCGATCCCACTCCTCCCTTGATGAGTGCCAAAGTGCTTGATCAATCCCTTCCTTGATTAGTCCCACCCTTCATCCTAAGAGTGCCAAAGTGGTTTCTCTGGTTAAATCATCAGTCAATCCCACTCTTCCTTTGAAGAGTCCCAAAGTGGTCGATCCAAGTCCACCATTGGTCG
Source organism: Picea engelmannii (assembly GCA_009831015.1). Classification (NCBI taxonomy): domain Eukaryota; kingdom Viridiplantae; phylum Streptophyta; class Pinopsida; order Pinales; family Pinaceae; genus Picea; species Picea engelmannii. Next base: position 408,513 of record ML786977.1, read on the forward strand.
ATCCAAGTCTCCCTATAGAGAGTAAACTAGATATTGCCCATGTTTTTCTCATTGATACAGAATCTACCCGTGTCGGGGGGCATTCCTCCTTCTCCTTTGAAAACCCCTCCAAGTAATGAGGCCATCCTTTTTTATTGGGGTGCACTAACTGGACCTCATCTTCCCTCTCACATTCCTTTCCAGATTATAGTACAGGTTTGTGGTCGGGACGTTCCTCAAAAGCTGATAGATGAAGGTGCATCTGTTAGTATTTTGTCCTCTGCTGCTTGGCATGCTTTAGGTTGTCCTCAACTTGCGTCGGTTACACAAAATCTGTTATCTTTTAACAGAAGAACTAGTCAACCTTTAGGGACCCTTCCTCAGTTTCTGATAACTTTGGGAGGGAAAACTGTCTTTATTGATGTCATGGTAGTCTGAGACCCCTTGGATTTTTCTTTACTCCTTGGGTGGGATTATGTCTATGCCATGAAATCTATTGTATCCACTCTTTTCTGCATGATATATTTCCCTCACGATGGAAGAATTGTGACTATTGATCAACTTTCATTCATCGGTCCTGACTGGATTACCTCCCTAAATGGTTCTTATATGCAGACAGTATCGCCCCTACCACATGTTAATTATGTGGCGTTATCTCCAATGAATTCAACTTTCGATGATTTAGATCCGATAGTTGACATGGTGATTTCTTCGGTAGGGCTATTGGAGCTTGATCTCCTTACCCCTGTCGCGGCCCTCAACATGTGTTCCTTCCAGAGTGATTATCTTCCATCCAGCGAATATCTCTTGGAAGCCATGACCGATTTTTGTCCCTTGACATGGTATCCTTCTAGAGAGTTATTCTCTTGGAAGCCATGATCAAGCAGAGTTCACGAGCATAGTTTCTCTTCTCTGTGGAAAGCTCATTAACAAATGAAATCGAGGCCATGAGCATGGTTTTCCTCTCTGTAGCAAGCTCATTAAAAAATGAAATAGCAATCTGGGGATTGAACCTGGAACCCTGAGAATAGTTCCTTTCCTATGTCAAGCTCGTTAAAAAATGAAATAGCCACCTCTCTTGAACCTTCTTTTCATCCACCCTTCTCCTTTTTCTCATATAGTAGAGAAATTGGTGACAACCTCAAAGTTGGTGAATGAATTGAAGCTTGCAGGGCATGTCTCCAGCCTTTGATGATCATTCTGGAGTTAAGCCACTAGCTTTCAAGCTGGGGGCATACCGAGCTTAGTATTTGTTCTTTCTCGTGCTCGTAAATACATGAGAATGCATCCAGGTAAACTTTTATCTCTTTTCCGGACCTGTATGGATACACAAAAAAGGAACCCCCTGGAGTCGTCTTTAATCTCTTTTCAGACTCTCTAAACATGAAAAGATTGTTGAGTGATCTTGCTTCCTTTCCCACTCATTAAAAGGTTTGAAAGGGTGTCTTTGGAGTGATAATTTATCTCTTTTTTGGTCTCACGAGACTAACATTACAAAAAAGGACAACATTGGAGTCACCTTTAAGTTATTTTCAGACTCTCTAAATATGAAAAACCACCAAGTTTACCTTCTCTGGACTTGTTAAACAATCATACATTGAAGGGCCCATATGGGACTGAACCCTTACTTCTTCCAGTTTGTTAAACAAAGGAAGAGGGACTTACCGAAGGTGAGTCGTATCGAGCATGTGTTACCCTCCTCAAGCTCGTTAAATTAAAAAGAGGTACTCATCTATCTGGATGGAGGAAAAATTGAAGAAAGCAAGCCAAGCAGTTTTTGAGAACGTTACCAGTAACTCTTAGAGTCGCCCTTGAACACGGCACTTTGTCTTTGTGCACATATTAATCCGTTGAACCTCTACACTGAACCAATCCTCATGAGTTTTTCTTACTCCTTTGGGTCACCTGACGAAAGTCACAGTATCCACTACATCATTGTGTTTTGGTCCATGTCATGTTTCTGTTGTTGTGCCTTAGTGTTCAAGGGAAGTATTTGCCTCAAGAGTCAGCCATCACAAATATCTTGTTTCAATACCCGTGTCATTCCATGTTCATTTGATCTACCAATTACATCTCTATGTCTGTTTTGTGTTGTTGATGGGGGATACATCAAGGACATCCTTCGACGAGTCTATTCCTGTCGACTTCAACACATTATCTAGGGATTAGACCTAGAAACCAGTTAGTACCTTGGGACCTGCATGCCTTAATGGTAGGCCTCCTTGCATCTGACAGTGGGTTTATATCATTGACCTCTGATCAGATGATTCCATAGATGTTCGACTTCATCTCATCCATTCACATTCGTTGGAATGTACTAGAGTACCTTGGGAATCATTGACATCAATGGTGATCTCCCTCGTGCTTGTTAACGGTTTACATCATTGACCGATAATCAAGTGGTTTCTTCCATGTTCGACATCAGGACATATATTCACATGGTTAGATTTGTACTACATCAGGATCGGTAAGAAGACCCTAGGTTGAGTGATCACTCTAATATGTACTTTGCCCAGGTTGCGACGGAGTTTCTCTTTAACATTGACACATATACTGTCACATAGATCCACTTTGTATTGGTCATGGATATGTCTTGTCATCTCATAGATCCACTGTGTATTCTTCATGGCTATGATTAGTTCAGGTCATGGGAGTATAGATCCACAGTGTATCTTCAGTGGCTATACCTTTTTGTCAATATAATTATGGATCCGCAGTGTATTTTATGGCGTCTATACCTTGAAAGTATTTTATCACTCAAGCATAGGTATGCCTTCCTTGGGTTTGAAATATGTCATAACATTTTTTTGATGGATTGTTTGCAGCTTCTACCAAGTTCTCTAAATCCACACCCTTTCTTTAAAGATTTGTAAAGTGTTTCGACCATCACTCTCTCTTCTGACCTCACACTTTAGGGGGCAGTCTGTTACACATGAAATTTGCACACCTAGGTACCTCGCCCTAAGTGTCGTAAAGTGTCATATAATTGTCTCATACACCTTGACACCATGGAATAACCTATGTCAAAATCCCTAGTCAATGTGGAGGAGGGATATATTACATGAAGGCCAAAATACCAAGTACACATGAATTATTATTAATATTCATGGAAAAGAAATTGATTAAGTGTGAGAATCAAGTGCACATGAATTATTATTAATATTCATGGAAAAGAAATAAATTAAGTGTGAGAATCCACCTCACATTTGGTTTCCTATTTTTTAGGGAATGTGGAGGATCTCATGGATGGTTGAAATATTTCCTCCTTAAAATCCTTGAGAGATATTTCCTCCCCAAAATCCCTAAGATATATTTTCTCCCTAAATATCTTAGAGATCCCTTTCTTAGTGGATCTGATGAGAGATCCTCTCCATCGTGGTTAAGCCTCCAAATCCTATATAATGAGGGATTTCCATGGAGGAGGAAGAAAAGAGTTTAGAGATACCAAACTTATGATCTCATGAGAAGTGAGGAGAAAGTATTGTGAAGCATCTAACTTATGATATCATGAGGAAGATGTCATTTGGAACATCATCATTCTATGTGTGGACTGTTTAAGCAAGAGTTTGGACAAGGAGAACTTGATGAAGTTGTTGCACTCATATCTATGGTTGTAAGTAACATTTTGTTCTCATTAATACAATCAATGCTTGGCTTGTTTCTTTAAAACTTGTACTTGTTCCATATAAGTTTGTTTACAGTAGATGGATCTATGTTTGAGCTAATCTCAGTAGAGTAGGAAGCCTTTTGTACTTTTGTTTGTCTTGCAAGACCTACCAAGGAGCTCAAGATCGAAGCTCATCCTGGACCTTGTAGGGAAAAACGACGTTCATAAGGTACACACCTTCCTCCTTATCTTTTGTTCATCATCTTGATTAGATATAAAAGGAATTCAGTGTCCATGTTAAGCACCTTCTGTCTTAGAGTTAAGGTTCTAGCTCTCAAGAGGAGATCTACCTGTCCGCAGGGAGATTTTGTTGGCATGTTTTACAGGCAGTGTTTGCTTGTCATTGATGGAAAGTACAGCAGCGATGATGGCTTGAGTACAGGAAGAATGTAACAGATGGGCACCAGAAGTATTTTGGGAAGACACTGCAGAGAAAACTTGATAAGATCAGAAGAGATAGTTCAGAGGATGGTTGGCATGCTTTACAGGAATTATGTGCTTGTCATTGATGGAAAGATCAGAGTATACAGCGAAGGCAAAACAAGGACAAAGTAAGCTCAAGAGGAATTAGCACAGAGTCGAACACGGTGCGTAGGTGTGCACCAGGGATGAGGTTAACTCATTGCCAAATTTCAAGAGAGATAGCGTACTCAGGATCTCAGGCGGATCAAAGGTCGAGGCCCTTGACACTTAGAAAATATCCCAAGTAAGAAGGATGCGTAAGCTCGGGAGGAGAAGCGTCAGTGATCGTTGAATCCCATCCTGAATTCCTGATGGTCGTCAAATCTAAATGTAGACAAGAAGAGTGTGGTGAAGAGGAGGACAGATATTAGGTGTTAGATCCAAGCGCGGGATCCGACCATCGTTGTATCAAGGAGAACATGCATGTTCTTTAAAGTACAAGGAGAAGCGGGTGTACAAAATCCCGAAAGAAGGAGGACCATCCATTTACGAGTAGAACACGTAGACATAGATTGTCATTTCACTGACTGGGAAGTCAAAGGAACAGGGTTCCCTAACCTGCAAAATTCGTGAAATGCGAAACCCCGAAGTAAACTCCATTTCGGAGTTTCAGAAATCAGGAGATGGAGAAGTCAGAGACTCTCAACATTAGGAGTCTCGAAGTGATGAAATGTGAAATCCCAAAACAGACATGTCAACAAACCACGTCAGCTAAGAACACGTGGCACAACCAGACAATGAAAATTTTCAAGCTGATTAAACATTTCAAGCACATGTAAGTCACGAATCAGAGTGACATGTGGCAGTTATTCGAAACATGTCAATCCACGTGTGACATCAACAGGTTTACATCACTTCAAATTTTCGGAAATCAAGAGATGGAGATGTCAAGAAATCCTACCACAGGAGTCCCAAAATTGTGAAATGCGAAACGTCGAAATCCCGTCAACCGTCCATCTCAGGGGGTTATGTGGACCGTTGATCCGACTCCCTTTCAGAGTTTCAAAAATCGGGAGATGGAGATGTCAAGAAATCCTAACATAGGAGCCCTGAAATCGTGATATGTGAAATCACGACAAGATCAGGACCGTTGGGTCCATAGGACATGTGGCGAAAGATTGTTATTTCACTGACTGGAGAGTCAAAGGAATGGGGTTCCCTAACCTCTCAAAATCACGATATGCGAAATTGCGAAATAATCCTAACCGTCAAATCGAGGACTGATCTGAATTGTTGATCAGGCACAATGAAGGCTCATGGAGTTATGAAGTCTCGATAAAATCTTGACCGTTGATCCAAGAGGGACACGTGGCAGAAGATCAGAGCATGTCAAAGACTCCATTTCGGGGTTTCATGAATTGCGACTTGGAGAGGCAAGAAACAATACCACAAGACTGCCAAAATCGTGAAATGCAAAATCGCGAAATGATTTGAGCCGTCAAATCAAGGTTTGATGTGGACTGTTGATCCAACCCATTTCGGGGTTTTGGATACCGAAAGTTGGAGTGTCGAAACACTTTGCAACAAGGATGCCGAAATCGCAATATGATCTAAGTCGTTGAATCAAGATCAGATATGGACCGTCGAATCATAGGACAAGTGGCAAGCGATTGGAATTTCGCTGAATTGGAGTCAATAGAGCATGGTGTGGAAACTTGCGAGATGCGAGATCGCGATAAGATCTATACCGTCGGATCTATGGACATTTCAACCGTCGATCAGACTCAATAAAGTTTATAAACATGCGAAATATGAAGCGCCTTTTGGCATAGCCTATGGTCACCACCGGTGGTCACAAGAAGGGAAGGAGTCAGTTTAGATAAGCTCCATTTCATAGTTTCGGGGATCAGGACATGGAGTGTAACGAAATCTTTACGACAGGGATCCCGAAATGTTGAAGTGCGAAATGGCGAAGTAAACGCAAGTTTCTATGAATTCAATCCAACGGTGCAGGTGAAGTTGAACAAGACCGCAGGGCTACTTTTGTGTGTCTCAGTGTAATAGCTAAAAAAAATGATGATCTCTACCAGAGGACTCGAAGAGGACTGAGTATGATCGCCAAAGAAGATGAAGAGTCTCAAGGCATTTTCCAGTGGATTGAGGATTATTGATACAGGTGATTGACAGATGGAAGGGGATTGAAGTCTGTAGCTGAAAACAGAAAGGATAAGCTCATCTAAGATAGAGAAGATGAAGAGTCTCGACTGCCAGAGAGGCTGAGGAATCTCAGCATGACATCCAGTGATGATGAACACATGGGCAAACCGCCAGAGAAGCTGAAGGGTTACCATGATGATCAGACAGAGCACTCGAGATGTGGAGGAGATGAACGCGGTGTGAGAATGTAGAGGCATTGTGTACATTACATGCACAAGGTGCACAGAAGCTATAAGTACACGGCACAGAGAAGTGATGAAGTGGTTGTTGCTGAGGTGAAGTAATGCATGTGTGAGGAAGTAAAGAGGTGGTGCAACAGCTGAAATGGATAGGAAACAAAAGGTTCATTGAATGGGAATGGCACACAGAGCACAAAAGGCAGAAGAACAGAATGGGCACTGGATGCATGCTGGAAGACAATGAGGAAGACTGAGTAGCAAAATCTTGCAAAACAGTGATGAGACTGGTAAGTTGTTATTGAACACTATATCACTATAATTGGTTTCAGTATTTCATATTCATAATCTAGGGTGGAAGGGAGGTGCTAGGGAGGACTGGTGTCCTCAGAGGTTCAAGTGGGTGCTTAAACACAGGGAGTTGTAGCTTCCTTATAGTTGGTGCTTCCTTCTAGTGGGTTATAGAGAAAACAAAGAGTTGGTGCTCTCAGCAAGTTGCAGCTTGCAAAAAAGAGGTTGAAGCCTCACAATGAGTTGGAGCTCATATGTATGATAATGTAAAGAATGTAAAGATTACTTATCATATCAAGAAAAAGAGGTTTTTACCCTTTATGGGTTTCCTCAGGAAATATCTATCTCTGTATATCTCATATGTATGAATGATGTTGAATGTTACAATGCTTACTTCCCTGCATTACTGTGATTATCATTGAGAGGTTTGTAATGAGTTTTAAATAGGCATAATTGTTTAAGCACAGTGGCAACTGATTCACCCCCCCCTCTAAGTTGCCCAACAATTGGTATCAGAGTCGGTGCCTTTTATTTAAAGGTAGATTTGTAAGCTTAAACATGACAAGCCATGAAGGGACTTCAGTCACTAGGCCTCCTCTATTTGATGGAACAAATTTTGCCTTCTGCAAGGTTAGAATGAGAACATACCTAATGGCCTTAGGAGCTGATGTCTGGGATGTAGTAGAGACTGGATACATAAAGCCTGTTGTGCTATCTTCCAAGGATGATAAGTTAGAATTTAGCTTTAATGCTAAGGGAATGAATTCTATCTTGAATGGACTTACAGAAGCCGAGTTTGTGAAGGTGATGCATCTTCAAACTGCTAAAGAAATGTGGGACAAACTCATTAACAGTTATGAAGGTAATGAGAAGGTAAAAGATGCCAAGCTTCAAACCTACAAATGAAAGGAGATGAAACCATTGGGAAGTATTCTTTGAGAGTTGAAGAACTAGTAAATGCAATGAAAGCACTTGGTAAAAAAAATTGAGGAATCCTCTTTAGTTCAGAAAATTTTGAGATCTCTGTCAGATAGGTTTAACCCAAAGGTCTCAACTATAGAAGAACTTAATGATATAAATACTTTGGCTTTTGATCAACTTCTAGGAACGTTGATTGCATATGAAATGAGGATAGTCACAGATAAAACCACCTCTAGAGAAGCATCATTTAAAGCAAATAAGAATGAAGATTGTGAGCCTGATGAAATTGAGGCAAAATTCATGAGAAGACTAAAGAAAGGATCAGGCAAGTACCAAGGTAAGTTACCCTTCAAATGTTTCAACTGTGGTAAGATAGTTCATTTTGCAAATAAATGTCCACACAAGAAACCTGATCAAAACTCTAAAGATGAAGAGAAGCACAAATCAAGAAGATTTGATAAGAAGAAAAGTTTATGTGTAAACAATGATGACTCCTCAAAAGACACCGATAGTGATTTTTCTTGTGAAGATAAAGTAAATGACTTCATGCTTATGGACAAAGAGGATTATGATATTGAAAGCATAGGCAGTGATGAAAATGAAGAAAAAGTCGTGGTTGACATGGAAGGAGAACTGATCAGTGCACTGGAAGAGATTAACATACTAAGAATGAAGAATAGAAAGCAAAGACAATTGTTGATACAGTTCGAGAAAGACAGTAAAAAACCTGATGAAGACCTTGTCCTACTAAAAGTAGAATTGGAAGAGGCAAAGAAAATCGAAGACATTCTGAAACGACAGTTATCATAAAAGAAGGCGAGATGTGAAGCATTAGAAGAAGAAGTAGTGAAAACTAGGAAAGAGATGGAGAAGTTTCAAGCCTTGTATAATAAGAATCTGTCAAGTATCAAAGCCTCAGAAGGATTAGCCACCATCCTGAATCAGCAAAGGAATCCAAAATTGAAAACTGGTTTGGGTTATGTAGAGGGATCAAGTAGTGGTCAGTCAAGAAACAAAGAACCCATCAAGTTTGTCAAAGCTACTGTCCATGTCAAATCTACAACCAATGACAACAACAAACCTGTGGAAACAAAGGAAGAAAATCAGTCACCCAGGACAGGTAAAGAAATAGGTGCCAGGAGTGAATCTGTAGAACAAAGAAAAAATGCACTCCCTGTTCAAAGACATCATCAGCATGGAAGAAATTGATTTAATCAAAGAAGACAACCATTTTCAAGGTACAAAGAATTTTTCTATGGATATTGTTTCTACTGTTCTAACTTTAGTCACAAAGCTATAAACTGTTCCTTAAGACTTAGACACGAGCAATTAAGATTTCAAAGGAATAAATATCTGCCACAACAAAGAATGATACAGCCAAGTAACAAACCATCACAGATTGCAAATTGTCAAATTAATTCGAGAGACATGCAACTAAAGAGGTCAAGAAATAATAAACAGTCAATGAGTAGACAATATTGCAACAATAACTTTGACCTATTGAATAATGAGATTGAATGCTATAACTGTCACAACTTTGGCCACAAAGATGCAAACTGCCATATGAAGAATTACAAAGCAGATCCAAGGATAAAGTTCTTAGATAGAAAGGCCAGCACATGGAAAAGAAAAGATAGTGAAAAATGTGGTCAAGCACTTTCAACTCAAAAACAAAAGGCCTCTGGTAATATAGATAGTGGTTGTTCCAAGCACGTGACTGGAGACAAGGATAAGCTATTGTCCATAAGTAAAAGAAAAATAGGAAATGTGATCCTTGAAAATGATGAACCAGGCAAAATCAAGGATAGGGGGATGATGAGTTTGAGTAATGACAAAGGAGATGCCCAGTACGTTCTGCTTGTGAATGATCTAAAACACAATTTGCTCAGTACAAGTCAAAAATGTGACAGAGGCAGTGAAGAGGTGTTCACATCCAAAGAATATAAGGTGAATGTAAACTCGAGACAAGTGGTGAATAAAGGCATAAGGACAATTAATGATGTTGAAATTGAATCCTCCCCTACAAGTAAAGAAGAATATTCAGATATAATAAAATCATGTTCAGTTAGCATTTGCCCCATGGATGAAGTAGGAGAAGAACCATGTCATAAGCTAGAAGCATAAGTCTTGAAGGTTGAGAACGAAAACACCCAAAGCAAGTTCTTAAACAATTCCATGACCCTGGATAAGATCTTGGATAGTCATAGATCACCAAATGACAAATCTGGTATTGGATACAACAAGGAAGAAATCAGTACTCCTAAGAAACCTGATACAGGTCCTTTGTCTGTGAAAAATAAAAGCAGGTATGAGAGTGGTTGTAGCGTTTTTTCATGTGATTGAATACGGTCATAAAAGCCTTGGATGGTAAGCATCATGAATGAAAAATGAAAATTGTAGTGATAGAGATCGATGAGAATCAATGGGGAGATCCAAAAGTTGTTTGAAAAGTATGAGCTACAATTACACAGTATGTCAGTAGGACAGTAGCTCTTCAACAACAGCATTTTGTTTTACAAAATGATTTACATGACATCCTGTAGAGATAACAAGAGGAAAGACCTTGTCAAGGAAAGCTAACCTTTTAGAAACAAAGGAGGAAAATAGTCAGAAGCAGAGAGATAACAGTGA
>ML786977.1:418846-439283 GCA_009831015.1 Picea engelmannii
ATTTACATGACATCCTGTAGAGATAACAAGAGGAAAGACCTTGTCAAGGAAAGCTAACCTTTTAGAAACAAAGGAGGAAAATAGTCAGAAGCAGAGAGATAACAGTGACAGGGGGAGTCATCCACTCATGAGAAGAAAAGGTTAATGGAGTCCTAGTAAGAGAAGTGAGCAATTTTTAGTTTTCCACAGAGGATACAGTGGAAGCTGAAGATGAACAGGTCCAAGAATCAGAAAGAGAAGACTCTGGTTTAGATACAAATATTTTGTAGGCCTCAAATGAGAGAGTCCATCCAGTCAGGGGGAGTTTGCGTTGGTTTAATATCTGATACCTCCTAAAAATACTGCAACAGCTCAGGGGGAGCATGTTCTCTTTGACATTGATGTCAAAGGGGGAGAAAAGAATCTGGGTGCCTTTGTTTCCATCAATGCCAAAGGGGGAGATTGTTGGCATGTTTTACAGGCATCGTATGCTTTTCATTGATGGCAAGTACAGCAGCGATGATGGCTTGAGTATAGGAAGAATGTAACAAATGGGCACCAAAAGTATTTTTGGAAGACGTTGCAGAGCAAGATCGATAACATCAGAAGAGATAGTGCAGAGGATGGTTGGCATGCTTTATAGGCATTATGTGCTTGTCATTGATGGCAAGATCAGAGTATGCAGCGAAGGCAAAATAAGGACAAAGTAAGCTCGGGAGGAATTAGCGCAGAGTCAAACGAAGTGCGTAGGTGTGCACCAGGGATGAGGTTAACTCATTGCCAAATCTCAAGAGAGATAGCATACTCAGGATCTCAGGTGGATCAAAGGTCGAGGCCCTTGACACTTAGAAAATCTCCCAAGTAAGAAGGATGTGTAAGATCGAGAGGAGAAGCATCAGTGATCGTTGGATCCCATCCTGAATTCCTGATGGTCGTCAGATCTGAATGTAGACAAGAAGAGCGCGCTGAAGAGGAGGATAGATCTCAGGCGTTAGATCCAAGCGCGAGATCCGACCATCGTTGGATCAAGGAGAACCTGCACGTTCTTTAAAGTACAAGGAGAAGAGGGCGTACAAAATCCCGAAAGAAGGAGGACCATCCATTTACGGGTAGAACACGTGGACATAGATCGTTGTTTCGCTAACTGGGAAGTCAAAGGAACGGGGTTCCCTAACCTGCCGAATTCACGAAATGAAAAACCCCGAAGTAAACTCCATTTCGGAGTTTCAGAAATCGGGAGATGGATAAGTCAGAGACTCTCAACATTAGGAGTCCCGAAGTGCCGAAATGCAAAATCCTGAAATAGACACGTCAGCAAACCACGTCAGCTAAGAACACGTGGCACAACCAGGAAATGACAAGTGTCAAGCTTATTCAACATTTCAGGCACATGTAAGTCACAAATCAGAGTGACACATGGCAGTTATTCGACACATGTCAATCCATGTGTGACGTCGGCAGGTTTACATCACTTCATAGTTTCAGAAATCGGGAGATAGAGATGTCAAGAACTCCTACCACATGAGTCCCAAAATCGCGAAATGTGAAACGCCAAAATCCCATCAACCGTCCATCTCAAAGGGTTATGTGGACCGTTGATCCGACTCCCTTTCAGAGTTTTTGAAATCGGGAGATGGAGATGTCAATAACTCCTACCACAGGAGCCCTGAAAATCACGATATGCGAAATCACGACAAGATCGGGACCGTTGGGTCCATAGGACATGTGGCGAAAGATCATCATTTCACTGACTGGAGAGTCAAAGGAACGGGGTTCCCTAACCTCTCGAAATCGCAATATGTGAAATCATGAAACAATCCTAACCATCAGATCGAGGACTGATCTGAACCATTGATCAGGCACAACAAAGGCTCGTGGAGTTGCGAAGTCTTGATAAAATCTTGACCATTGATCCAATAGGGACGTGTGGTAGAAGATCAGAGTATGTCAAAGACTCCATTTCGAGGTTTCGCAAATTGCGACTTGGAGAGGCAAGAAACAATACCACAGGAATGCCGAAATCGTTAAATGCGAAATCGTGAAATGATCTGAGCCGTCAGATCAAGGTTTGATGTGGACCGTTGATCCAACCCAATTTCAGGGTTTCAGATACCAGAAGTTAGAGTGTCAAAACACTTTGCAACAAGAATTCCGAAATCACGATATGTGAAATCGTGAAATGATCTGATTCGTTGAATCAAGATCAGATCTGGACCGTTGAATTATAGGACAAGTGGCAAGTGATTGGAATTTTGTTGACTTGGAGTCAACGGAAAATGGTGTGGAAACTCGCGAGATGCGAGATCGCGATAAGATCTGGACCGTTGGATCTATGGATATTTCAACCATCGATCAGACTCGATGAAGTTTATAAACTCGTGAAATATGAAGCGTCTTTTGGCACAGCCTATGGTCACCGTTGATGGTCACGAGAAGGGAAGGAGTAAGTTCAGATAAGCTCCATTTCGGAGTTTCGGGGATCGGGACATGGAGTGTAACAAAATCTTTACCACGGGGATCCCAAAATGCCAAAGTGCGAAATGGCGAAGTAAACACAAGTTTCTATGAATCCAATCCAACGGTGTAGGTGAAGTTGAACAAGATTGCAGGGCTACTTTTGCACTTCTCAGTGTAACAGCTAAAACAAATGATGATCTCTGCCAGAGGACTCGAAGAGGATTGAGTATGATCACCAAAGAAGATGAAGAGTCTCAAGGCATCTTCCAGTGGATTGGGGATTATTGATACAGGTGATTGACAGATGGAAGGGGATTGAAGTATGTAGCTGAAAACATAAAGGATAAGATCATCTAAGACAGAGAAGATGAAGAGTCTAGACTGCTAGAGAGGCTGAGGAATCTCAGCATAACATCCAGTGATGATGAATGCGTGGGAAAACCGCCAGAGAAGCTGAAGGGTTACCATGATGATCAGACAGAGCACTTGAGATGTGGAGGAGATGAATGTGGTGTGAGCAGGTAGAAGCATTGCGTACATTACATGCACAAGGTGCACAGAAGCTATAAGTACATGTCACAGAGAAGTGATGAAGTGGTTGTTTCTGAGGTGAAGTAATGCATGTGTGACGAAGTAAAGAGGTGGTGCAGCAACTGAAATGGATAGGAAAAAAAAGGTGCAATGAATGGGAATGGCACACAGAGCACAAAAGGCAGAAGAACATAATGGGTAGCATATGTATGCTGGAAGACAGTGAGGAAGACTGAGTAGCAAAATCTTGCAGAACAGTGATGAGACTGGTAAGTTGTTATTGAACATTATATCACTGTAATTGGTTTCAGTCTTTCATATTCATAATCTAGGGTGGAAGGGAGGTGCTAGGGAGGACTGGTGTCCTCAGAGGTTCAAGTGGGTGCTTGAACACGGGGAGTTGTAGCTTCCTTCTAGTTGGTGCTAGAGAAACCAGGGAGTTGGTGCTTCCTTCTAGTTGGTGCTAGAGAAACCAGGGAGTTGGTGCTTCCTTCTAGTGGGTTCTAGAGAAAATAGAGAGTTGGTGCTCTCAGCAAGTTGCATCTTGCAAAACAGAGGTTGTAGCCTCACAACGAGTTGGAGCTCATATATATGATAATGTAAAGAATGTAAATATTACTTATCATATAAAGAAAAAGAGGTTTTTACCCTTTATGGGTTTCCTCAGAAAATATTTGTCTCTGTATATCTCATATGTATGAATGATGTTGAATGTTACAATGCTTACTTCCCTGCATTACTGTGATTATCATTGAGAGGTCTGTAATGAGTTTTAAATAGGCATAATTGTTTAAGCACGATGGCAGCTGATTCACCCCCCCCCTCTCAATTGCCCAAAAAATGGTATCAAAGTTGGTGCCTTTTATTTAAAGGTAGATCTGTAAGCTTAAACATGACAAACCATGAAGGGACTTCAGTCACTAGGCCTCCTCTATTTGATGGAATGAATTTTTTCTTCTGGAAGGTTAGAATGAGAATATACCTAATGGCCTTAGGAGCTGATGTCTGGGATGTAGTAGAGACTGGATACATAAAGCCTGTTGTGCTAGCTTCCAAGGATGATAAGTTATAATTTAGCTTTAATGCTAAGGGAATGAATGCTATCTTGAATGGACTTACAGAAGCCGAGTTTGTGAAGGTGATGCATCTTTAAACTGCTAAAGAAATGTGGGACAAACTCATTAACAGTTATGAAGGTAATGAGAAGGTAAAAGATGCCAAGCTTCAAACCTACAGAGTACAGTTTGAAAAGCTACAAATGATAGAAGATGAAACCATTGGGAAGTATTTTTTAAGAGTTGAAGAACTAGTAAATGCAATGAAAGAACTTGGTGAAAAAATTGAGGAATCCTCTTTAGTTCAGAAAATTTTGAGATCTCTGCCAGATAGGTTTAACCCAAAGGTCTCAACTATAGAAGAAATTAATGATATAAAGACTTTGGCTTTTGATCAACTTCTAGGAACATTGACTGCATATGAAATGAGGATAGTCACAGATAAAACCACCTCTAGAGAAGCATCATTTAAAGCAGATAAGAATGAAGATTGTGAGCCTGATGAAATTGAAGCAAAATTCGTGAGAAGACTAAAGAAAGGATCAGGAAAGTACCAAGTTAAGATGTCCTTCAAATGTTTCAACTATGGTAAGATAGTTCATTTTGAAAATAAATGTCCACACAAGAAACATGATCAAAACTCTAAAGATGAAGAGAAGCACAAATCAAGAAGATTTGATAAGAAGAAAAGTTTATGTGTAAACAATGATGACTCCTCAGAAGACACCGATAGTGATTCTTCCTGTGAAGATAAAGTAAATGACTTCATGCTTATGGCCAAAGAGGATTATGATATTGAAAGCATAGGCAGTGATGAAAATGAAGATGAAATCATGGTTGACATGGAAGGAGAACTGATCAATGCAATGGAAGAGATTGACATACTAAGAATGAAAAATAGAAAGCAAAGACAATTGTTGATACAGTTCGAGAAAGACAGTAAAAAACCTGATGAAGACCCCTTCCTACTAAAAGTACAATTAGAAGAGGCAAAGAAAATCGAAGACATTCAGAAACGATAGTTATCAGAAAAGAAGGCGAGATGTGAAGCATTAGAAGAAGAAGTAGTGAAAACTAGGAAAGAGATGGAGAAGTTTCAAGCCTTGTATAATAAGAATATGTCAAGTGTCAAAGCCTCAGAAGGATTAGCCACCATCCTAAATCAGCAAAGGTATCCAAAATTGAAAACTGGTTTGGGTTATGTAGAGGGATCAAGTAGTGGTCAGTCAAGAAACAAAGAACCCATCAAGTTTGTCAAAGCTATTGTCCATGTCAAATCTACAACCAATGAAAACAACAAACTTGTAGAAACAAAGGAAGACAATCATCCACCCAGGACAAGTAAAGAAATAGGTGTCAGGAGTGAATCTGTAGAACAAAGAAAAAATGCACTCCCTACTCAAAGATATCATTAGCATCTAAGAAATCGATTTACTCAAAGAAGACAACCATTTTCTAGGTACAAAGAATTTTTCTATGGATATTGTTTCTACTGTTCTAACTTCGTTCACAAAGCTATAAATTGTTCTTTAAGACTTAGACATGAGCAATTAAGATTTCAAAGGAATAAATATCTACCACAATAGAGAAAGATACAGCCAAGTAACAAACCATCACAGATTGCAAATTGTCAAATTAAGTCGAGAAACATGCAACTGAGGAGGTCAAGAAATAATAAACAGTCAATGAGTAGACAATGCTACAACAATAACTTTGACCTATTGAACATTGAGATTGAATGCTATAATTGTCACAACTTTGGCCAGAAAGCTGCAAACTTCCATCTGAAGAATTACAAAGCAGATCCAAGGATAAAGTTCTTAGATAGAAAGGCCAACACATGGAAAAGAAAATATAGTGAAAAATGTGGTCAAGCACTTTCAACTCAAAAACAAAAGGCCTCTGGGAATATAGATAGTGGATGTTCCAAGCACGTGACTGGAGACAAGGATAAGCTATTGTCCATAAGTAAAATCAAAACAGGAAATGTGATCCTTGAAAATGATGAACCAGGCAAAATCATGGATAGAAGGATGATGAGTTTGAGTAATGACAAAGGAGATGCCTAGTACATTCTGCTTGTGGATGATCTGAAACATAATTTTCTCAGTACAAGTAAAAATTGTGACAGTGGCAGTGAAGAATTTTTCATGTCCAAAGAATGTAAGGTGAACATAAACTCGGGACAAGTGGTGAATAAAGGCATAAGGACAATTAATGATGTTGAAATTGAATCCTCCCCTACAAGTAAAGAAAAATATTCAGATACAATAAAAGCATGTTCAGTTAGCATTTGCCCCATGGATGAAGTAGGAGAAGAACCATGTCATAAGCTAGAAGCATAAGTCTTGAAGGTTGAGAACGAAAACACCCAAAGCAAGTTCTTAAACAATTCCATGACCCTGGATAAGATCTTGGATAGTCATAGATCACCAAATGACAAATCTGGTATTGGATACAACAAGGAAGAAATCAGTACTCCTAAGAAACCTGATACAGGTCCTTTGTCTGTGAAAAATAAAAGCAGGTATGAGAGTGGTTGTAGCGTTTTTTTCTTGTGATTGAATATGGTCATAAAAGCCTCAGATGGTAAGCATCATGAAAGAAAAATGAAAATTGCAGTGATAGAGATCGATGAGAATCAATGGGGAGATCCAAGGGTTGTTTGAAAAGTACGAGCTACAATTACGCAGTATGTCAGTAGGACAGCATCTCTTCAACAACAGCATGTTGCTTTACAAAATGATTTACATGACATCCTGTAGAGATAACAAGAGGAAAGACCTTGTCAGGGAAAGCTAACCTTTTAGAAACAAAGGAGGAAAATAGTCAGAAGCAGAGAGATAACAGTGATAGGGGGAGTCATCCACTCATGAGAAGAAAAGGTTGATGAAGGATTCCTAGTAAGAGAGGTGAGCAATTTTGAGTTTTCCACAGAGGGTACAATGGAAGCTGAAGGTGAACAGGTCCAAGAATCAGAAAGAGAAGACTCTGGTTTAGATACAAATATTCTGCAGGCCTCAAATGAGAGAGTCCATCCGGTCAGGGGGAGTTTGCATTGGTTTAATATCTGATACCTCCTAAAACTACTGCAACAGCTCAAGGGGAGCATGTTCTCTTTGACATTGATGTCAAAGGGGGAGAAAAGAATGTGGGTTCCTTTGTTGCCATCAATTCCAAAGGGGGAGATTGTTGGCATGTCTTACAGGCAGCGTATGCTTGTCATTGATGGCAAGTATAGCAGCGATGATGGCTTGACTGCAGGAAGAATGTAACAGATGGGCACCATAAGTATTTTGGGAAGACACTGCAGAGCAAGCTCGATAAGATCAAAAGAGATAGTGCAGAGGATGGTTGGCATGCTTTACAAGCATTATGTGCTTATCATTGATGGCAAGATCAGAGTATGTAGCGAAGGAAAAACAAGGACAAAGTAAGCTCAGGAGGAATTAGCACAGAGTTGAATGTAGTGCATAGGTGTGCACCAAGGATGAGGTTAACTCATTGCCAAAGCTCAAGAGAGATAGCATACTCAGGATCTCAGGCAGATCAAAGGTCGAGGCCCTTGACACTTAGAAAATATCCCAAGTAACAAGGATGCGTAAGCTCGGGAGGAGAAGCATCAGTGATCGTTGGATCCCATCCTGAATTCTCGATGGTCATTAGATCTAAATGTAGACCAGAAGAGTGCATTGAAGAGAAGGATATATCTCAGGCGTTAGATCCAAGCGCGGGATCCGACCATTGTTGGATCAAGGAGAACCTGCACGTTCTTTAAAGTACAAGGAGAAGCAGGCATACATAATCCTGAAAGAAGGAGGACTGTCCATTTACGGGTAGGACACATGGACATAGATCGTCATTTCACTGACTGGGAAGTCAAAGGAATGGGGTTCCCTAATCTACCAAATTCGCGAAATGTGAAACCCCAAAGTAAAATCCATTTCAGAGTTTCAGAAATCGGGAGATGGAGAAGTCAAAGACTCTCAACATTAGGAGTCCCGAAGTGTCGAAATGCGAAATCGTGAAACAGACATGTCAGCAAACCACGTCAGCTAAGAACACATGGCATAACCAGGCAATGACAAGTGTCAAGCTGATTCAACATTTCAGGCACATGTAAGTCATGAATCAGAGTGACACATGGTAGTTATTCAACATGTGTCAATCCATGTGTGACGTCAGCAGGTTTACATCACTTTGGAGTTTCGAAAATCAGGATATGGAGATGTCAAGAACTCCTACCACAGGAGTCCCGAAATCATGAAATGAGAAACGCTGAAATCCCATCAACCGTCCATCTTAGGGGGTTATGTGGACCGTTGATCTGAATCCCTTTCGGAGTTTCAGAAATTGGAAGATGGAGATGTCAAGAACTCCTACCACAGGAGCCCCAAAATTGCGATATGCAAAATCACAACAAGATCGGGACCGTTGGGTCCATAGGAGACATGGCAAAACATCATCATTTCGCTGACTGGAGAATCAAAGGAACATGGTTCCCTAACCTCTCAAAATTGCGATATGAGAAATCGTGAAATAATCCTAATCGTCAGATCGAGGACTGATCTGAACCGTTGATCAGGCACAACGAAGGCTCATGGAGTTGTGAAGTCTCGATAAAATCTTGACCGTTGATCCAAGAGGGACGCGTGGCAGAAGATCAGAGCATGTCAAAGACTCCATTTCGGGGTTTCATGAATCGCGACTTGGAGAGGCAAGAAACAATACCACATGAATGCCAAAATCATGAAATGATCTGAGCCGTCAGATCAAGGTTTGATGTGGACCATTGATCCAACCCCATTTCGGGGTTTCAGATACCGGAAGTTGGAGTGTCGAAACACTTTGCAACAAGAATGTTGAAATCGTGATATGTGAAATCGTGATATGATCTAAGTCGTTGAATCAAGATCAGATATGGATCATCGAATCATAGGACAAGTAGCAATCGATTGGAATTTTGCTGACTTGGAGTCAACAGAGCATGGTGTGGAAACTCGCGAGATGTGAGATCGCGATAAGATCTGGACCATCGGATCTATGGAGATTTCAACCGTCGATCAGACTTGATGAAGTTTATAAACTCACAAAATATGAAGCGCCTTTTGGCACAGCCTATGGTCACCGTAGGTGGTCACGAGAAGGGAAGGATTCAATTCAAATAAGCTCCATTTCAGAGTTTTGGGGATTGGGACATGGAGTGTAACGAATTATTTACCACGAGGATCCCGAAATGCCGAAGTGCGAAATGACAAAGTAAACGCAAGTTTCTATGAATTCAATCCAATGGTGTAGGTGAAGTTGAACAAGATTGCAGGGCTACTTTTGTGCTTCTCAGTGTAACAGCTAAAAAAAATGATGATCTCTGCCAGAGGACTCGAAGAGGACTGAGTATGATCGCCAAAGAAGATGAAGAGTCTCAAGGCATCTTCTAGTGGATTGAGGATTATTGATATAGGCGATTGATAGATGGAAGGGGATTGAAGTTTGTAGCTGAAAGTAGAAAGGATAAGCTCATCTAAGACAGAGAAGATGAAGAGTCTCGACTGGCAGAGAGGCTGAGGAATCTCAGCATGACATCCAGTGATGATGAACGTGTGGGCAAACCACTAGAGAAGCTAAAGGGTTACCATGATGATCAGACAAATCACTTGAGATGTGGAGGAGATGAACGCAGTGTGAGAAGGCAGAGGCATTGTGTACATTACATGCACAAGGTGCAAAGAAGCTATAAGTACATGGCACAGAGAAGTGATGAAGTGGTTGTTGTTGAGGTGAAGTAATGCATGTGTGAGGAAGTAAAGAGGTGGTGCAGTAGCTGAAATGGATAGGAAACAAAAGGTTCATTGAATGGGAATGGCACATAGAGCACAAAAGGTAGAAGAATAGAATGGGTAGCGGATGCATGCTGGAAGAGAGTGAGGAAGACTGAGTAGCAAAATATTGCAGAACAGTGATGAGACTGGTAAGTTGTTATTGAACACTATATCACTGTAATTGGTTTCAGTATTTCATATTCATAATCTAGGGTGGAAGGGAGGTGCTAGGGAGGACTGGTGTCCTTAGAGGTTCAAGTGGGTGCTTGAACACAGGGAGTTGTAGATTCCGTCTAGTTGATTCTAGAGAAACCAGGGAGTTGATGCTTCCTTCTAGTTAGTGCTAGAGAAACCAAGGAGTTGGTGCTTCCTTCTAGTGGGTGCTAGAGAAAACATAGAGTTGGTGCTCTCAGCAAGTTGCAGCTTGCAAAACAAAGGTTGTATCCTCACAATGAGTTAGAGCTCATATGTATGATAATGTAAAGAATGTAAAGATTACTTATCATATAAAGAAAAAGAAGTTTTTACCCTTTATGGGTTTCCTCGGGAAATATGTCTCTGTATATCTCATATGTATGAATGATGTTGAATGTTACAATGCTTACTTCCCTGCATTACTATGATTATCATTGAGAGGTCTGTAATGAGTTTTAAATAGGCATAATTGTTTAAGCACGGTGGAAACTGATTCACCCCCCCCCCCTTCTTAGTTTCCCAACATATTTTCCTACAACATTCACATGCTTCAGAGCCGGCCTGCACCATCTATATGTGCAATCAAAAAAGGATCTTGCATGACAAGAGTTTCCAACCAATTACCGGTTGATAGTTGAAGACATGCACTTAATCATCTCTAACTAGGGGGATGACTGGAAGAGCCCAGCCGACAAGCTAAGGTCCTCACAAGAGGATGAAGACCAAGATAAAATCAAGGAGGAATAGGATTGAACAAATGGAATAGACAAGCACTTGGGCCAATCTAAAGTCCCTTAAGCAGGACTCAAAAGAAAATATAAGGAGCCAGAACATACAAGAGGGGAATGAAATAAAGATAAGGTGTAGTGGCAGGCCCTATTTTATATTTTGACCGATGATGATATGAATCAGGTTGGGTACTTAATCCACAATTCCACCGAAGAAATTTGGGAGGAAGATGCAACAAAGCATGAGGACCAACAAAATAATGTCCAGGATTAGTCAGGACTCCTTCAAAAAATCTTAGAAACAACAAGTGTCTAGAAAGACCATAGGTCAAGGGGATGGATCATCTATCGGACCAAGGAGAAACATGGCCAGTGCGTAGATGGACCTCACATATCTCTTAGGGGAACATATAACTATACAACTTGAGGCAGCTTCACTTGAGTTACCAACAGGCAAATTGTAGGAACAAATTACGACATTGGGCCAACTTAGTATCGTCATCTCCAAACTACCCATCCAAAGGGTATAGGAACTACAAGCAGAGTTGGTGTAGGAAATAAAGCATAGAGGAGGAGGCATGCATCGAGACTTGGCCAGAATGAAGGATGAAAGCACCTAAGTAGAGACAGTATGATACGACCCTTCAGCAAAATAATGAGCTTGAATTTTGAATGGAGGAAATTATGTGAACGAAAGAGGGCACAAAGGAGCATGCAACGAAATAACAAAAGGAGAAGGATGAAGCAGAAGCTATGGCATAGAAGATGCAAGACATTGTCCAAAAATTACACAAACAAGTACCAGAATTTCCCCTAGTCATAGAGGCTACTATGCAGGAATAGTTGTCAAAAATTGGTGAATTCATTAAGGGATTCAGAGAGTAGATCCATGATCTGCAACTGAAGAGCACGCCCATAATTCCACCTGAGGTACGTGAAGGTAGACTGAGGACAATAACGATAACGTTTTCCAAGATCAAGAGATTTGAAGATGAATACGCAAACATTTGCAAAGAGAGTGTGAAATTCTAGGAAGAGCTCATGGGTGACACAGAGATGAAGGTCATAGCGGCCAAAATACGAGCAGCGCAAGAACATGCCAATGAGGCAGCAGAGAAGGCAACAACATTTCCACCAGTTGAGCGAATTGTTGTAATTTTGGCTCAGTGACAAGAATATGTCTAAGTGGAGAGACTAAGGGACCATCAGAAGGTCCTTTAGTAGAGACTTGGACCCAAGCAGGAAGAAGTGTTCAGGATTATTGGAGAATTGGCCACTGTATAGGGGAGGGTCAAACAAGCTGCAACAGAAATAGAGCACAAACTCATGGACTTGACCACGCAAACCATTGAAGAGATAACAATATAAGAGGATACCATTGTCACAGAGTTAGAGGTCACTAAGGCTTTCATGCAACAATTCATTGTAGAGTGGAAGGACATGAAATAGGACCAAGTGGCTCAGGATGAGCCACAAGTGAGTGTTGGGGGCCTGTTAGACAGGAAATTTTTGGATGTAATTTTGGAAGAAAGTGTGTAGAAGAAAGGGCACAGAAGGAAGAAAGTGCACAGAAGAAAGGGTGCAGAGGTAAGGACGTGGAAGGAAGGAAAATGCATAGGAAATAGATGACGCATAGAAAAAAAGAATAAAGCAAGCGAGCGAGAGGAGAAAGTGTGAAGGACGACAGTGTGCCTTTCTAGAAATAGAAGAACAACAAAAAATTTATATAAAGAGGGAAAAGTGGAAGAAAGAAAACAACCATTTAACTTAAGTTGTCCATGACATGCATTGTAATGGGATATTTTGAGTTAGATAGAATAGGGATTTAAGCCCTATATTTTGGGTATAAATATGTAACAAGCGGTTTGAGAAAGAGTATGAAGAGCGAGAGGCTGAGCAGTGAGGTTGTTATTGGAAAAATTGGTAGGTGTGGACACTAACGGATCTCCCTAGATCCACCTGGATCTAGATCAAAACACACCAGAACATGACGCTTTCCTTAGGTTTTAAGTATTGAATTTACTAACTAAAGAGGGATAGGTGACATACCATTTAAATGTTGCTTCCTCTCATTATCGCCATCCTAGCTTTGTTCCAACTCTCATACAATGATGATCCTACAAAAGAACGCAACCAACCAAAGTGATAGAAATAATGTAAACTCAATATAAACCTATGTATGTGATCAAGGGATCATACAATAAAACACAACAAGCTTTATAGGAAAGAATCGTATTATTGTATCATATTAAATGTGAAAGAGAGATTACAACCATGGCCTTGATGTCGTAAGGTCCCTTCCAACTATCCTTCGTTCCCCACACACTTCCATTCCAAGAATTCTAAGAGCACAGATCTGATAATATTCACAATCTGTCTTGACTAAGGTAAAACTCAAAGACACTCCAACCAAGCTAATAATTCCAAGCCAAATCCAACTTAGCCAAGCTCAAGCTAAATTTATCCATGAGAGCTCCTCTCCTTTTATAATTTGAAGAGGATAAGGTGAGGAGGTTAGGATGATCCAACTAAATCATGAAAGTGAGTAAGATCCAAACCATTCGGATGCCACCTCACCATGGAAGTTTCTCCTTCTAGAAGATTCGAGAAAACGCTCATTTTTCCCACGTGTAAGTATTCTCACACCCTGCCTATAGAGAAGCCTACGAAAAGTTTGCACCCTAAGTGTGGGCAGCCTGCAAGAATCAAGCATTCTCACACCCTAATACATAGGCAGCCTACGAACTTCCTTTTTTATAGGGTTTTTATAAAGGAAAATGCAACTTCTTTTCTCAGAAAAAGTTCTTCTCTCTTATTTCTTTAGGAACTCAGGCCACTAACCCTTCTAAAGGCAATAGATAGGTTTACATCATTAACGATCATAGGGATAATGAAAATAATGTGTAACAGAGAGCCCCCCAAAGTATGAAGTTAGAACAGAGTGATAGCTGAAATACTTTGTCGAGTGTGTGTAGGGAACAAGGAACAGTCGGTCAGAAACCTGCCAACAAACAAGGAAATACAGTACAATAATATATCATTACTAAAGTAGGCATTCCCATACTCATAATACAAATGACTCAAAGCATAAATGCTGACATGCGAAGATCCATGTCAAGTAAGACAAGTCATGGCCACCAAACATACACTGTGGATCCATGCCAATATGACTCAAATCTGAACATAGGCACCAAAAATACACTATGGATCTATGTGTTAAGGACTCAAATTTGAACATAGCCACTAGACATACAATGTGGATCTATGTAATAGTACATTGAATATACTCCAACACAACCTGGATCTGTTAGAAAATATCCAGGGTATTCATCTTCGCCACTCTATAGTACGAATCTAACCATGTGAATACATGTTCTGAAGTCAAACATGGTAGAAACCACTTGATTACCGATCATTAGTGTATATCGTTAACAAGTGCGAGGGAAATCACCATTAATGTCAATGACTCCCAAGGTACACTAGTACAATCCAACGAATGTGAATAAATGAGATGAAGTCGAACACTCAGCAGAATCTCCCGATCAGGGGTCAATATTGAAAACCCATTGTCGAAAGCGAAGAAACCTGCCATTGAGGCATGCAAGTTTCAAGGTACCAATTAGTTTCTAAGTCTAATTCCTGGATAATGAGTTGAAGTCGACAGGAAAAGACTCATCATAGGAGGGCCTTAATGTATCCCCCATCAATGACACGAAACAAGTAACAAGATTTGATGTAGATCAGAGTAACAAGTGATTCAAGACTGACTCAGGGATGGTCGACGCAATAGAAGGCTTTAAGGACTGTAGAAATAGCCGACGCAATAGAAGGATTTTTAGGTTGAACTTCATTTTGAACATATTGATGACATGACAATTGTCTTTGGAACACTGACTCAACAACAGGGATCACAAACCAATTTGTAATCTTATAAAGGAGTAAGATCAAGAGACAAGTGGATTTTCCAACCTAGACACAAGGCGAGTGAAAGGGTGTCATGTTCAAAAGTGACTCTTCCATAGAATACAGGTTTAGATACATTTCTTTCCCAATTTTCCCCCACCATTTATGGCGAGTACCTCTTTATTTTTATGCAAGCTTGAGGAGGATAACATATTCTTGTCAATTTAAGCTCATCCTTCAGACGAGTCCCTCAGAGTATGTTTAACGAACCCTAAGAAGGAGTGGTTCGGTCCCGTAAGGGCCTTTCGATGTTTGTTTAATGAGTCTAAAGAAAGAAAACTCAGGGGTTTTCATGTTTATAGAGTCAAAAAAAACACTTAAAGAGAACTCTCTCAGTTCCTTTTTCGTAAAGTAGTCTGATGAGACCGAAAAAGAGATAAACTATCACTCAACAGACGTTTTCTTCAAATACTTTAACGAGCGTGAAAAGAACAATGTCGCTCGGCAATCTTTTCATGTTTAGAGAGTCTGAAAAGAGCTTAAAGGGAACTCCAATGGGTTCCTTTTTCGTATAACCTTTACGAGTCCGAAAAAAGTGATAAAAGTATACTCGGTTGCATTCTCATGTATTTACGAGCACAAGAAAGAACAAAGACTAAGCTCGGTAACTTATTCTCATGTATTTACAAGCATGAGAAAGAACAAAGACTAGGCTCGGGATTGTTTTCATTTTTACGCAAGCTTTAAAACAAAACAAAACTATGCTTGGACCTGGTTTCATTTTTACACAAGTTTGAACTAGAGGAAACTATGCTTGAGGTAAGTGGTTTCATTTTTACACAATCTTGAACCATAGAAAACTATGCTTGGACTTCCCAATGCATAATACATGGATGGTTGGTACTTAGCCCCCAGCTTAAGAAGCTAGCGGCTCAACTTCAGCATGAAGTCCAGAGGCTGAGAAAAATGCTCCCCAAGCTTTGTTTCATCCAACTACAAAGGAGAATGAAATGAAGTTTCAAATACTAGACGAAGGACTTGACTCAAATAGAGAGGGGGAAGTCTATTTCATTTTTTAATGAGCTTGACACAGAAACAAGAACTATGCTCGTAACCTTTGTTTCATTTTTTAACGAGGTTGCCACAAAGACGCAAAAACTATCCTCGTAGCTGGGTTCATTTTTTAATGATCTTGAAATTATAAAACTATGCTCAAAGACCTCTATTTCATTTTTTAATGAGGTTGCCAGAGAGACGAAAAAACTATCCTCAAAACCTCTCTTCTTGATCATGGATTCCGAGAGGACAATGCTCCAGAATGACACCATGTCAAAAGACAAAACTCGGTCATGGCTTCCAAGAGGTCTTCACTGGAAGGAAGAAACACACTTTGGAAGGACACCATGTCGAGGGTTGCGAAAGGAGTAAAGAGATTAGGCTCTAACAACCCTATTGAAGAGATCACCATGTCAACTACTGGATCTAAGTCATCAGAAGTTGAAGTCATGGAAGACAACGCCACATAATTGACATGTGGTGGGGGTGATACCATCTGCATATAAGAACCATTCAGGGAGGCAATCCAGGCGGGGTCAATGAATGAAAGTTGATAAATAGTCACAACCCATCCATCGTGAGGGAAAGATATCACACGAAAAATAGTAGACACAATAGATTTCATGGCATAGACATAATCTCACCCAAGGAGTAAAGAAAAATCCAAGGGATCTTGGACTACCATGATATCAACAAAGACATTTTTCCCTCCCAAAGTTATAGGAAACTGAGGAAGGGTCCCTAAAGGTTGACTAGTTCTTTGGTTAAAAAATAACAAATTTTGTGTAACCAGCGCAAGTGGAGGATAACCCAAAGCTTGTCAAGCAATAGAGGACAAAATACTAATTGACGAACCTTCATCTATCAACGTCTGAGGAACGTCTAGACCACAAACTTGCACTGTAATCTGGAAAGGAATGTGAGAGGGAAGACGAGGTGCATTTAGCACACCCCAATCAAAATGGATGGCCTCATAACTTGGAGGGGGTTCCACGGGAGAAGGAGGAATAACCCCCGACATGGTAGATTCTATATCAACGACAAAAACATGGGCAGTATTGGGTTTACTCACTAGCAGGAGAGTAGGATCGACCGATGATGAGATCAAATCAACCACTTGGGTTTCATTCTCCAAGGGGAGAATGGGGTCGACAGGTGGAAACAGATCGACCGCTTGGGTTTCACTCTCTAACGGGAGAGTGGGATTGACCGACGATTGGATCGGACCAACAGATTTTTCAACTGGTTCAACCAAGGATGTGACCAAATTGACCACTTGATCAACTGGACTGATTGACGAGGAAACCAGATTGATCATTCCATCAACTACAAGTGGGTTGAGAGAAAGCTTGCGATAAGTAGCTGGAAGTTGAAGCTGTGAAACAGTCATGTCTTCCATGAATTTCGAGGCTTCTTCCATATGAGGGAAAAGGTGATTTTGATGACTCCCTTTGCATAACATACATGGGAACTTGACTCTACCTTTCTTCTTCCCAATGGTATCGTGACTAGTTGAAGAGAAGTCATCAGCATGTTGTTCAGAGGCTAACAACATGGGTTGGTGAGGATGTGTAGACCATGCTTCTATAACCTCAGATAGACCAGGGCAATCCTTAAGAAGATGGCTACCCATACAAAGCCTGCAAGGGTACTTGGGCTTACGGGTTGTTTGGGTGATCTTGACATCATCAACACTCCCAGCATGATTAAAAGTAATTGGTTGTTTTCCAACATGTTTGACAGTGGTGGGAAGTTTTAACCCTTGTTTATCTTTCTTCTTCTTAATCTTTCTTTTCTTCTTCTTCTTATTCACTGGGTTACTAGCTTCATAACTTTCACCCGATGAAGAAGATGAAATGGAAGGTGACCTAGAAAGCGAAGAAG
Source organism: Picea engelmannii (assembly GCA_009831015.1). Lineage (NCBI taxonomy): Eukaryota > Viridiplantae > Streptophyta > Pinopsida > Pinales > Pinaceae > Picea > Picea engelmannii. Next base: position 436,454 of record ML786977.1, read on the forward strand.
GCGAAGAAGACCTTACTGGTGAAGAAGGTGAAGGATCAACATGAGGTTGATGCTCTTTGGGGTAAGTTCTTACGATAGAAGAACTTACTACATTCGGGATTACCTGAGTGGAAAACAACCATACCGGTAATCCAATTGTGAGACCTGGAAGGCTCAAAGTAGCGATGTGAGGAGGACCAATGTTTCTATAAGAAGGAAAAACAAAAGGTTCTTCTGGAGCAGAGGTTCCTTCATTGGTCATTTCGGGAACTGACACCATTAAAAGCAAAAATCCAATCTAGAGTCCACTATGGAGAACAAACAGCACACGCTAAAAATCTAGTAAGCAAGCAAGCAAACAAAACCTTCTCACAATGAACGCACTAGTTGGTGATGAAATCCAATGTCACAAGAACAAAGTAAGAAGGGGCTGAGATAGAGTGGGTGGAAAAGTTACGTTGACAACTTGCTTAATGGACTTACACCTTGGTGAAAGCTCCCACACATAATCGTGGGTATACCCTCCAAGGAGCCCGAGTGAGTTTGGCCAACGTCGATTCCAGGTACCGTGAAGACTTTCCCCTCCATAGTCACCTTGTGTAAAGACCCTAAAGATATAGGCCACTAAGGTTACCAATCACTACAGTGATGTCTGGGGAAACAGTCCACAGTCCGATCCACGCGTAAGGGCAGGGTATCTAGCCTGAAATCAACTTGAAATGCTTCCACTCATCATTGTGGGTATACCTCTCAAGCGACCCCCATAATACGTGCAACCTCTAGACCAAGACCAACAAAGAAGGGTGAGTAACTCTGCCAGTCTCAATGCAACCTCGTGATTGACCCTCGTGTTAGAAGGGCTTCCCAGGACAAAATGTAATAAGTGGATTTAACCGCTCCCTAACTCAAGATTCTATGTTTGTTTGCAACTTTGAAAAGTTATCTTTCACACCTATTCCAAAGCCCTACAACTGATCTAATGTAGGTTTGCTACCAAAAAGTATAAAAAATGTCTAATCAATTTTTATAAGCACTTTATTTTATGGTTGTTGTTACTCAAGAGGAAAATGGCGTGAACAATATGGTGTTTTGACCGACTCAAAAATTATGAAAAGAGATGAAGATGCAATCTTTTCATTTCAATGAAAGCTATGCTACAAGAAGGAGAAAACATTTATCATTCCCATATGCATGATGTCCCAAAATTTATTAAACTCATCAATATAAAGATTCTCAAGAAATGAAAAAAAGGTACTATATACCAATGCATGATTCATGGCCCCCCCCTGGCCATGAGGGGGGAAAATTTTCAAAATTTAAGACCAAAAAATGCCAAGAATCATGCAATTTTGCTACTTCAAATGCAATGATGCCCCCAATCTAATATAAAGAAAGAAATTAAATCTTTTTGTTTCAAAATTTTCACTAAAAGCAATAATGAACTTACTTAAAACAAAGAAACCCAAACTAAATTTTTTCTTTTAAAGCGAACTATTCAGAGGAAATATGATCTTTCCCTAAACAATTCTAAAGAAAACACACGCTTTGTAATTGAAAGACACTCAAAGAAAGAGACTAATCCTTCAAAACCAAACCAAGCAAAGATGGCTAAAAGAAACTCAAAGAATGTCAAGCAAACTATAAATAGATCAATATAAGCTCCAAAAGTTCAATCCAGCTGATCAAAAAAAAACTCGGCATCAAAAGATAGGAAATTCTAATTCCAAACAAAAAATTCAAATGGGTTCACAGCCTAGCTATAGGGTGCAATGAGAAAATCAGTGGAGTTCACAGGCTAGAGATAGGTAGGGTGCAAACATCTCGCACTGGACTACACAGTAGGGTGCGAACTTCAATGATTCTCGCAGGCCATAGAAAGGTACAGTGTGAGAAGGTTTGTAATCAAAAAAATTGGAAAAAGAACAAAAGTTTTGAATGAACTTTCAGATCCAGAGAGTCTAGATGGATCTCCCATAGACTCAGAGACCAGAAAACAAGCAATCAAAGCAAGGGAAACTAGACTAACTAGGAAACAATTTGTTCCCCATTGGAGCCGCCAATTTTGTTATTGGGAAAATTGATAGGTGCGGACACTAACGAATCTCCCTAGATCCACCTGGATCTAGAACAAAACACACCAGAACATGATGCTTTCCTTAAGTTTTAAATATTGAATTTACTAACTAAAGAGGGATATGTTAAGAACCAAATACCAATACAGCATAGAAAAACCTTAGAAAAAGTACTCAACGCCTAGAAAAAGAGATAATTTTAGATAATAAGCCTCTTCAAGGGGGAAACCTCCTTTTACCCCACTTAAATGTTCAAGTACAAGATGATTCAAAATGAAAATGTCTCCTTGGTATATATAGGAGACTAGGATGTATAATTACAGTTAATGGCCTAAAGCCGACATAAATAAAATAACATTACTAATATAATATGCCCCAATTAAGGGGTAATGAGCCAATATTAGGGCTTAACATGCCCCTCCCCTTGAGACAAGTGATGTCTGCAACGCTTGAGTAACTCTAGATGCTTTTGTATAAAAGACTCATCTTCCCAAGTGGAATCTTCAGCCGGTAGTTTCCTCCATTTAATGAGATACTCTGAAATGGATCTATTCCTCAGCTGGCGAATTCTTGTGTCAGTGATGGATTCAGGTTCCAATATGATTTTTCCTTCCTCATCAAGTTCTGGAAATATATTTTGAACCGGGATCTTGTCACCTATAACCTTCTTTAAGCATGAAACATGGAAAACTGGGTGTACTCGTGAAGATGCAGGCAACTCTAATTTGTATGCCATAGTACCAATCTTTTGCAACACCTTATAAGGGCCATAGTACTTT
>ML786977.1:464736-476969 GCA_009831015.1 Picea engelmannii
GATCTGAACTTTGTCATACCCCAGGGAAGATAACCTCGTCCTCCGTCCCCGGCAACGGCGCCAAAAAATGTTGTCGCAAGAGTTGACTCTAGGCTGTAATAGAGCCAAGCCTTAGCACATTTGAAAATGAAAAAATTATTTATTGTTCAGAACTTGACTTGGGTTGCAGCAAGCCAAACCCTGAAAAATTATTTTGAGTGCACTTCTGACCTAATACACTCAGAGACAGTTCTCTAAACAGCCAAGGGCTCTTTACTCAGGAATATTCAATGATTACAGTAAGAAGGCCAGATTTCTTATTGGAAAAGATGTTTAATCAGGTCTAGGGGTTGATACAGGAAAAATAAGTCCATTGGGCATGGAGTCAAGTGAAAACCACAAAGAGGAGATCACAACAGGGATCACATTACTTGCATAAAATGAGGCAAGGTAAGTCTTTCTTTCAACTATAAATAATCATGATTTAATAGCAGAAAAAGAAAAGGAAAGGGCCACCATAGTGAAATCATCAATCAAGGAGGAATTTTCACTATGACTTTGGAAGAAAAAACTAAAGGCTGGTGACTAGATACAGAGCACTAATCAGGAGTGAATTCTGAACAGTCACCGTGAAAACAAAACTTTTATCAACTGCGCGTAAGGAGCATTTAAAAGGAATTCCAAACATATTTAACTCAACCGACAAAAGAACAAATAGATAATAAGACAAAAAGAGGACATAGCAAAAGAAATGACCGTAATGAATCTCAGAATTTCAAGAAAACGCGTCACTGTGTATAATTTCATTTCTGGTTCTCAAAATAACTCTTTGTTCCATACAAGATCTCTTTGCCCTCAGAGCTTTCTCCTGGCTTCCCTCCCTCCTGGACAATGACTCTATCTCTCTATAAATTCCCTCTCTAAAGGAGGTTGAAACCGCCTGACAGTTAACTAACTATCTTTAACTAATTATTACAGTAATCTCAACTGAAATTTAAAATACAACTCAAATCTTAATTTCTAGCAAAAGTGTTTATAGCCGTAAGTGCATTAGATCCTCCTCCATATAGATGAGTTGTCATTCTGTTGTATATGGTTCTTTAAATGTCGCACCCTATCAGATTTGTCTGACTGAGATCTCTGTGTTGCTGGTTCTTAGAATATGAAAATTGCCCGATGATAATCTCCAGTAGCAGCCCTCCAAAGCCAAACAAATTAAATTCAATATCTGTTGCATCTCTATCCGAAGATTCTACAGAATCATGAGCCACAGTTGTACTACCCCTGAAGATTGACCTCCGTTCATTCTTTGAAAATATGGTTTTCCATATCTCAAAGTCTGCTAACTTCGGCGAGAAGTCTGTTGTCGGTTATACTGCATTGGAGTCCAAGTCTATAATAGCAACAGGAGGTATGAGTTCATGGTGAATGTACTGCAAACCATGCGCCAGTCCCAGTATACTTTTCATTCGTGCAGACCAGCTTCCTCGAATCAACATAGATGCGAATAGCACCATGATCACAACCAATGCCATTCATTGCACCGCAGGTTCTTCTTTTTTAAACCTTCCTTCTGAAGAAGCATTACGCTCATAAGTAATTGCATTTGTCAAGCCATGAGTTCGATCAATTCTCAAAGACTTGCAATAGAGCTTAGAAAATGTGGGATCTCCATAACAAGACTCCAATGCTACGGTAATTCTACCCTCATCTTCGCAAAGAGAGTGCACAAAACCTGTGTACATGATGTGGCACCAGCACTCTGGCTGTCAGATATCCGAACACAAACCATATAGCTAGGAGAGATAGTAGTTGGTGGTAATCGGTGGCCTCCTTCCACAGAGAGGTTCGGTGAGCACTCAGACAGAGAACGATGCAGTAGAGATGAAGTCCATTAAGAAAACGCCGAAGTCAAGCAAGACGACTCGTTACCAAACAAATGAATCATTTCCATCCTAAAGAATAAAATTTCAAATTCGTTAAAAACTTTCGTATTTGATTTTTTGAGACTTTGAAGTTCTGAACGCGCGAATTTTTCCGTCGGCTTTCGGGCTTTCGGGGAAAATGATGTAGTATGCAAAACAATAGGTGAAATGCCGAAATCTCGTGGTTGGTCCACGTTTTATACACGCGGCGTTCATTGGTGTTTCGGCAGTTGCTCGTGTTAAATATTGCTAAGGTGATGTTGACCAGATTCTGAAAACGAATGGACAGGAAATCTACCAATTTCCATTCGATCTTCGTATAAATTCGCTTGATATTAATTTATTTTGTCTGCATACGCCTCCCTTCACTTTAATAATACGAATTTGTTCCTTTTGTATAAAATTTCAATGGCTATATTGCTTACCCGTTACTGAGGAATCGGCAAGCAATTATTCTATCAAGGCCTCTCAGAATTGAGCCTGGTGAAGTGGAGGAGCATCTCTTAGATCATGGCAGCAGTGGTTATATATTGATGATAAAAATTGTCTGGAAGTGATTCTGTCCAATGCAGATAACCAGCCATGGATCAAGATGATGAGAGACGATGTGATCGTGGAATCGAAGCTGTTGTGCCGCCTTGAAAAGAAACTCGGCAATAATCTCAAAATCTCTTTCAACGCAGCCTCTTGAAGCCATTGTTGGAGTTCCTGAATCCTTTCACCATATGGAACATTTGGACTGTCTTTTCTTACTGTAATGAGGCACATAATACACTATAACTGTTGCTTCGTCTTCAACCTCTCCAGATCTAGACACACTAAGACCCTTCCATTGAATTCTATTTCTCAACCTTTTCTCAATTAGTCCTATCCCCTCAAGAACATTGGTTATATCGTATATTCTGCATTTTTGGACTTCCAAAGTATCTGCAGCTTTGTTAGGATCAAGAATATCATCAACAACCTGCTTGACTAGACTAATAAACTTCTTTGTTAACAACCCAAGAGAGCTATCATAACGACAGTTGTTGATTGGAGTAGGAGCATTGCCCAAAGGAGAACCGATGTTATGAAATAGTAGGGTCTGGTGCATCTGGAAGTTTGTCCATCTGCCAGCTGTTGGCATCAAACCCTATGTAGCAGAGATATATAGACCCCGTGTAAACTTATAAGCTTGATGTGATTCTCAGATACATTGGGATGAAGTCACTAAGGAGAGAAAAATTCAAACTCTGTTACAACACGTCAGATCGCCAAGAGGAATCACAGCCATTGATTGTTGTAGGCTTAGGAGGGAGAGTGGCTTGAAACTTGAGATTTCCAAAGTCCGAAGTGCCAGAACGCCGAAGTGGAATCTCAGACGTTCTATTGATCAAGCGTGAGTTGTCAGATATCATGGGGGCACAAGGAGCCTCGTGCAAATGGTCGATGGTTTTGGGAAAGACCTTTTTCTTTGAGAATTGTAAAAGAATTATTTATGTTCCACTTTTAATTAAGAACTTTTGTTCAGAACCAAAGACAATTTTTTCATCTAAAGCGTCAATCTGATTGGATCGAGGAGGGATTGTTTCCGTCTTCGATTTTGATAGTGATGTTGTATTGAGTAAGAGTTGTTGTATTTATTGTTAAGTTATCTTTCAATACTATACAGTTCTTTTGTTCTCGATGATGAAAATAAATTGATGTGTTGATATGTGGTAGATAGTAGAGCTAAGAGAATTAATTTTCTTACACTCATCTTTGTTACGTATTTGTTTTCCTTTCTACAATTTTTATCTCAGCCAACGATGAATATCCGCAAGTAAAAGTATTATTGCTAAGCTTGGAATAGGTAAAATTATCGTTCTTTGCATGCTAAGGTATAAGGGTTATCTTATGCTCAACATTCTTTAGTATTTAGTAATTTTCCTTTATCAGGTGGCTTATGACATCATCTGTATCTTACCTAGATTATTTAACAGTATAAAAATAAAATAAAAAAGAGAATTTCTTAACCCGAACGAGAAACTTTTCATAGATATATACACCTGTCAGTCACCCGTAAAGCCCATCAATAAATCAACCAGATCAAAGATCTCAAGAACCATTCCACTCATCAAACACTTACAATTCTAATTGGGCCTCTTAAGCGGGTTTGGTTCCTACTGTTGAGTTAAATGGTTTCTGAACCATCAACAGAATTGGCGCCAGGAGGGACTAAACGAATTAGTGGCTAATAATATTTCTGATAATATATCTCACATAGCCTGAAGATTGAAAACAACGCACATGCATGGCTATCATTCTCAAGACAACCCACATACAGAGAGCACTCCCGAGATGAGTAACTCACCTCAAGATGAGGAAGTAGAACACTTATTCCCTAGTACCTTACACTCTCCCCCACGAGGAGTTGAACTAGTTCAGAAGAATCACAAGAGCTTACACTAGACAAATTGGAGTATTACCTTTAGCTCCTTTACTTCCTCGTAGAAAAAAAAGTAAGCAGACCAATTGTTGACACTCCTGACTAGGTTTTTGTTCACACGGTAGAAGACCTGATAGATTTTTCCCTTACTAAGATTGAAGAACCCCTTAATCTGATCCCCGAAACACCAGCTGGTAACTACTCTGAAACTGACGATTTTGAATCTGACGAGGAAGGGTCTAACTCAGATCGCTCAACGTCTGAATTGGAAGACATGGAGGATAATAATGACAACAATGAAGAAAGGGGAAATCATCCTCAAGATAATCAACCATGGTTGGCCAGAGATGCTCTGGCAATCCCAGGAAGGGTGCATAACCTACCCCAACATCCAGAAAAATTACTCCCCAAATTTGACCCCCAAACCTCTGGATTGCCTGAGGACCATATTAAGAAATTCATATTAGCTATAATATTAATGAACGTACAACATGAGGATGTAGTGTGTAGGATTTTTCCCTGTACCTTTGATAATTCAGCCTCGACTTGGTATTTTAACTTTCCAGTTGGGTCCATAAATAGTTGAAAGGAGTTTCAAAAATATTTCTTAGACAAATTTGCGGAAGAAACCACCACGGGAGCTTTAGTGGCTAAACTTTTCACCGCCACCATGAGTCCAAAAGAGAAGGTTAAAGATTTCAACCAATGATTTACCACTATCCTAAACAAATTTCAACCTGAAGCTAAACCTACCCAGGAGTTGCAGATTGAGGTATACACTAACGCTCGCCCTACTTCCATCTCCTTGTTCGCAAAAAGGGTTGCCAAACATACCCCAGCCGAAAATTTCGATGAAGCTAAAACGATTGAATTCCAAATGAAAGGATGCAAAGAAGGTCAGATATTACTGACAAAGAAAGAAACCCAACCTCTACCTAAGAGAGGGATTTTGTTAACAAGACCCTCGGTAAAATAAACAGAACTAGGTCCTGATAAAGAAGGAGGAGATCTAGAAAACCTGCAGCAGATGATCAAAAAACTCTCCAACGAGATCGTAGTTATGAAAAGGAGTGTTGGGGTGGAAACCAAAATCAAAGACCTTATAAACCCTTCTTTAAAATAAATCCACCTTTCAAAGTTATAGAAACTCCCCCAACTAACCTAAACATTGACTTAGAAAAGGTAGCATTTGACTCTTTCTGCACGTACCACGAAGAGAATCATTCAGAAAGGGACTGCCCTCAATGGGTGAACACTATGAATTTAATGGCTAATCGATTCCTATATGAATTCTCCCAAACCAAACAACCCAGTGGCTTAGAAATAAATTCCATTGATTAGGAAATTCATGAGCCACCAGAAGAGACTGCCATGTTGTTATAGTATTCCAACCACCTGATGCCTTTCAACGAGGCCACTAAAGTGCAAGAACCTCCCTCTGAAGTCTTAGCTATGAAAATGTGAGGTAGAAGTCAATTGGTACAAACTAATCCCACCACCACTCAGTCATCTAGAGGGAATCAAGCGGTCGATCGCCCAAAACCCCTATTTTTTTCTCAAAAGAATCCCACCAACATACACACACACGAAGCTCCTAGGCTAGACTATAATGTAGTGGAGGAATTAAAGAAGATGAAGGCTAATGTGTCTGTCATGGACATGTGTAGGATTCCCCAACAAAAGGATTTTATGTTACAGGCCTTAAAATCAATAGAAGCCCCTATGACAAGCACTAACCCAGGTGAGGTCCCATCCCCCACAGATTTAAAAAATAAACCGAGCGTGAATTCTTTCTCTTTATAAAAAAGAGGAAATCATTTTGTTCCTCCTTTCCTTTTAACGTTTGAAGTATTTAATAGAAACCTACATAATTGCCTAGTCAATTCAGGGGCATCCTCCAACGTCATTCCATTGTCACTCTACAAGAAATTGAACGCAACCCTGCTCAAAAGTGATAAACATGTTATACAACTATATAGGACTCAGGTGAAGGTTATTTGGGAACTTAAAGATGATATGATTAGAATGGCTACACACCCAAAATTTGTTCAAGTAATTGACATAATTGTAGTAGACATCCCAAATGCCTATGGAATATTACTTAGCCGATATTGGTCTGAGAAATTAAATGGATACTTTAGTATAGACTAGGCTCACCTATGGTTTCCATTAAAAGGACATACAAACATGATTAGGATTGATAGGGAAAGATATCTCAAACACAATGTTACCAATTTAGAAACTCTCAACGAACCCTCATCGACAGATTTGCCTGTGTTAGGAAACTACTCCTACGATTCCGATTTCGGCAATTTCTCCCCTCTCTCATCCGATGTACCTCTCACTCTAAACTCTGAAATGACCTTTCAAGTAAATCTACTGGAAGCCACAGAAGAAAGCATCTTCTATCAGGATCCTCTGTCGGGAACAACAGACAAGGAAGATGAAGGTGAGAAAATAACTAGGCATGAAGAAGTTACTAAGTTTTCCTCACAAGTTTGGAAGATGTACTTTGATGGGTCTAAATCTCAAGAAGGGTCGAGAGCAGGATGTATTCTCATTGACCCAAATGGGAACTTCTTATCCTACAGATTAGAATTTGAATGCACCAATAACATTGTTGAATATGAAGCTCTAGTTCAGGGACTGAAGAAAGCCATAGACTTAAACATTAAGGAATTGAAATTTTTTGGAGACTCTGAAATTATCGTTAGGCAAGTGAGGAATATTATCCACTACAATTCACCTCACTTGAAAAATTATCAGCAAGAGGTACACCGGCTAATAAACAATATTGAGTGTTTCAACATTACTACCATTCCCGAGAAAAAAAATACTCTTGTTGATTCCTTAGCCACCGCAGTCTCGAGATTATATCCTTTAGAAGATTATGAAGCCTATAGGTTCACAGTGGAACTACTCTACAAATCGTCGGTGCCTAACAACATTTCTAACTGGAAAGTCTTTGAAGAGGATGAACATATTGTAAATTTAATAACTAACTAGGAGAATTTTAAGGATTTGGCCATTGATGACGAAATATTCCAAGAACTACTCACATAATCAAATCTCCACGAACAGAAGAAGGGAACAGATCACTTTGATAATAAACCAAAGTTTCACATGATACCGAAAGGGGTGGCCAATTTGGAGAATCGTTTCTACCTAAGGGAAAGATTTAGAGGGTCAAAGAATGCAAAAACAAGGAGCTCATATCCTATATACGAGAATATAAACCTAGGAACCCTTGAAAACCCCAAGAATATAAATCTAAGTAAAACAGTGTCCAAAGAAGACAAGAAAGTGTATCTCAAACTTCTTAAAGAATATCAAGATGTCTTTGCATGGTCCTACCGAGAATTAAAAACTTATGACACTCACATTATCCAACACACAATCCCGTTAAAATCTGGAGTAAATCCCTTCCAACAAAAAATTAGGAAGTATCACCCATCTCTGAAACCTTTGATGTATCAAGAGCTAAAGAAATTATTAGATGCCAAGCTTATATTTCACGTTAGACACTCTGCATGGGTAGCCAATTTGGTGCATGTTAGGAAAAAATCTAGGGAGATCTGCCTCTGTGTGGATTTCAGAAACCTTAAGAGAGCATCAGAAAAAAATAACTACCCAATCCCACCCTTGGAACAACTCCTACAGACAGTATCCGGCTCTGAAATTTTTTCCCTCCTAGACAGTTTCTCGGGATATAACCAGGTCCTGGTTTCAGAAGATGATCGACTAAAAACTACCTTCTAAACCAAGTGGGGAACCTTTGCTTTTAAACGCATTCCCTTCGGGTTTATTAATGTAGGAGAAACCTTCCAGAGGGCCATGGATGTGGATTTTCGAGGATTGATTAACAAGTGTGTGGTAGTCCGTTTAGATGATGTAATAGTATACTCAAAAAACAAGGAAGACCACATTCAACATTTGACTCAGATTTTTTAAAGGTGTAGGAAATATGGAATATCTTTGAACCCCAAGAAAACCATCTTTGGTGTAGAGGAAGGAAAATTATTAGGTCACACCATATCTCAAGGAGGAATTAGCATCGACCCTAAGCGGATAAAAGAAACATCTCAACTCCCTTTGCCTCACAATAAAAAGGCCATGCAATCTTTTTTTGGGAAGATCAATTTTGTGAGAAAGTTTACTCCTGACTTCGCTAAAACTGTTAAACCTTTACAAAAAATGATTCGCAAAGATGCAGATTTTAAATGGGATGAATAAAGGAGATGAGTTTTTAATAACATCAAGACTGCAATATCCCAAGCACCAGTGTTGCGAAGACCTTACTTTAGGAAGGATTTTTCCTTAATACCTTTTCTTCAGACCAATCCTTGACTGGAGTACTTACCCAAAAGGATCATGAAAACAATGAGGAACCAGTATCCTTTATGAGCACCAACCTTCAAGGAGCTGAACTAAACTACCCTACTATAGAAAAACAAGCCTACGTAGTATATAAAGCAGTCAAGCATTTCAGATCCTATATCCTGAAGAATCACATGAAAGTCATAATCCCGCACCCCATAGTCAGATCTTTATTCACCCAACAAGAAATGGGAGAAAGGAGGGGAAATTGGATGGCATCCATTCAGGAATTTGATCTAGACATAAAACCTGCCAAAATACTCAAAGGACAAGGATTGTGTAAAATAGCTACTGAGGTCCAAGATCTTATTAACGCAGAAGACCCCAGTTGGGAAAATGAGCTATCATTATGGTGCGAAAAAGCCCTATACGTACCTCTCGGGTGAGAATCCCAGTATGGAAACTTGTTTTATCTCCTGCATCACGGGACTTTTCCCGAAAATATAAACCCTAGAGAAAGGAGAGCCCTCATGTTATAGCAAGATTTGCCTCACCCCATGCAATCTTGCACATAAGGCCTTTTTCCATTTCCCTATGTAGACTTGTAATTCCTTTTTGCAAATCCCAGAGCTAAAAATACAATTTTTCCACATATACGCACCTTGCCTACTATACAGCATGTGTATATGCAAGTTGCACCACTACAGCCCGCGTACATCGGGAAATGTGCCCAAAATTGAAAAACAGTGTCGGGTGTTATAACCCTATAACTTATAGGATCAACTGGTGACTAAAATTTTATCCTTGTAGTTGTTTTTTGGATTGCAAATAATGATTCATCCTGCTAATGATTTGTAACAAAAAGAAAATGAAATAAAAAGAAAAGAAAATGAAAAGAAAAGAAAAGAAAAGAAAGATAAAAGAGGGTATAAAAGAAAATGGATAAAGCTGCATGCAATAATAATGACTTGATCCATACAGTTTAAACATGGCCAATTCCTTTTGAATTTATGTTAATAGGATTAGTGAATAAGCTTGGCTAAATTGTTTAATCTTAGCCAAGTAATTAGGTTAGCTAGTGAATAAATTTGATCAAATTGTCTAATCTTGGTCAAATAGCCCCAGGGTAGAGTAATTTCTTATCCCAACAGTCTAATCTGAGCTAAATGTGTAGGTAGGTAGGATAGGACATAGGCTAGCCAGTTTTTTATTCAATAAAATATGTATGATGTTCGATGAAAACTCATGATTTTGATGTTTGAAGTGTTTTCCTAACCCAATGGTGACAAAATGCAAGGGAAGCAGTGCACAAAACTCACAAAAGAAGCATTATCCTAAGTGTTCACTGTACATTTTGATTCGTACCCGGAAATTAATGAGTGCACATAGATCTACGGTTGATCCAATGGTGCCTTGATCTACGGCTGAGAATAAATTATAGACCCCCCCAACCGTTCTACCTTTAACGGTAGGGGGGGGTCCGATATGGAGATTAAGGAGTGCGCATAGATCTATGGTTGATCTAACAGCATGCAGATCGATGGTTGATAAGAAATTCCGGACCCCCCCGGACCGTTCTATCTTTAATGGTGGGGGGGGGTCCGATATGGGCAGTTTTCCTGGCGGGCCCCATCCTAACATGTCATCAATCCATTAAGTTGGACCCCCTCCTCTCCAAACCATTTACTGCCTACCCCCCCCCTCCGACATACTGTCATACCGGCATTCCTATACCACTGTCGCCTCATGACATCATTTTCCACTATCCCTTCGTCTCATAATGTCACATCCCACTATCTCCTCTTATAAGTCCCATCTCATTACTCTGCCAGCGTATCCCCCTCCATTCACTTGTCACGGGTCACATCCCTTTCACCTATATTCCAGTCATCGCCCTCCACGTCATCCTGGCTCACATGTCACCCGTCCTTTACCTTCCACTTCATACCTCAAGTGACCCATTGGCCATTTAATACAAGCTAACATATCCGTTAGTTTGTTGACATATCCCCCGCGCCCAACGGATACCCGTTCGACCAAATTTAACCCCATCTCTGCCATTTTCACACTCTCCATGCACCAGAAACTCATTTTCCCTTACTGCTTCAGTCAGCGATCTAGCCACAGCCATTACCCACTAACGTTTTTTGTTTCAATTGTAGGTACCTTTTGAAGTGATGGTGCCAAAATCTAAAAGATCAGAGGTCAAGGAAAATCCATTCCTCCCACCTCCTGTTGATCTCAACCAGATCCCACTAGCTGATAAAGACTACTTGATCTCAGAGACCAGGTGCGAATTCGATCTTGTTAAATTGCATTCATGGTTTAGGGACACATTCCTGGATCAAAGTGATGAGATTGGGCTCTGGGATTCCAATCTCCCCCTGTATCTTTTTCCCCAAGTCCACCATTTTCCCGAATTCGCCCTCAAGTGTTAGGCGCATTACCTTCCCGATAAGAGAGCCATTGTTTCATCATCTAGAGAAACCCTTTTCACTATCACACCCGAGTCCATTGATCAAATGATGCAAATATCCAAATCTGAATCTACCTCTCCTTTCACCCTTGAAGTTCTAACTAAAAAGTACTAGAATCTGTCTTTTCCCCAGAGAGCACAGATTTTTGAGCTCTTCCTGTTAAGCCCTAATATTGGCTCATTACCCCTTAATTGGGGCATATTACATTAGTAATGTTATTTTATTTATGTTGGCTTTATTCCATTAGTTGTAATTATACCTCCTAGTCTCCTATATATACCAAGGAGACATTTTCATTTTGAATCATCTTGTACTTGAACATTTAAGTGGGGTAAAAAGAGGTTTCCCCCTCGAAGAGGCTTATTATCTAAAATTATCTCTTTTTCAAGGCGTTGAGTACTTTTTCTGAGGTTTTTCTATGCTATATTGATATTTGGTTCCTAACATATGGTATCATAGCTCAAGGTCTTGGGGTTTCGCTGCTACATCTGAGACACCTTGGAATTTTTGCTATAACTTTTTTTCTACAATGTTTCAGAATGAACAGCTTGGAGGATATTTAGTATACAGATCAAGGTACATTGGGTTAAAATTTCAGCTCCTGAGGCCTTACACTTTCGGAGATACAGCCTATATAAGATAGGGTTCTGGAATCATCCTGAACTGAGTCATTGCGGAATTTTTGCTATAAACAATTTTATGTAACGTTTCAGAAATTGAACTCTGGAGGATATTCACAGAAATTAGTAAGGTATCTACGGTAAAAATTTTAGCTTCTGGATCATCTTAAATTTGTAGATACACCCTGTGGAAGATAGGGTATCTGACTAGTCCTATTGACTAGTCTCAAGAAGGTGTTCCAGGTAAAAAAATCATAACTTCTTCTTAGAGTATCCAAATTGAGTGGGACTGGTTTCATTGGATCATGGATAGTCTGTAGTATGTCTGGTATGAGTTTCAGAATTTATATCAATTATTTTGTGCAGGGCACGCTATACAAGTGAGATCTCCTGGAAAGGCCAAAAATCAACAAGTTGTGGGGAAGTTACCGTAAATTCCACTTGGCACATCCAATTTTGATCAGACCTGTGGCATTGCAGAGAAGAAATATCAGAGAACTACATAAAA
>ML786977.1:479845-491098 GCA_009831015.1 Picea engelmannii
TTTGAATCATCTTGTACTTGAACATTTAAGTGGGGTAAAAGGAGGTTGCCCCCTCGAAGAGGCTTATTATCTGAAATTATCTCTTTTTCAAGGCGTTGAGTACTTTTTCTGAGGTTTTTCTATGTTATATTGATATTTGGTTCCTAACACTTCCTCCCACAGGATGCTCAATTCCCCAAGAAAAATCCCCCTTACCATTCCTCCATGTTTTCAGAAAAGGGAAACCAAATCATTTCGTCATTATGTTGTCTTCTCAATTACTTCTCAGATGAATGGGTGGAGGAGCCCATTTTGGGTTACCTATCCATTTTCGCTGCCGAAGAAAAAGCCACCACCCAGTTCGACTACATCAGTTTTCTATCTAAAAACATGCATGAGCAGTTTTTCAAATTTCCCATAGAGGGCATGTTTCGATATTCTTCAATACTGGCTTACATGTTCATGTTCTTTCAAGCAGATAAATTTTCATTCACCATGCAGAAAATGGACCAGGACGGCAAACCACAGCCTGCCACCTCTTGGACTTCGCTACTCAGAAGAAACTCCACAGAATTTAATTTCAAGGTGTTTAATTTCAAGCAATTTATTTAGATGTTTTATCACCCATTGGTAAGCATGCTCAGTGGTAGGCAAGAGTCGAGGATAAATGAGGAGATCCAAAGAATTTTACACCTCTCGGACCTCGCCAAGACTGGAGACTAGTATCTGTATCAGAATCACACGGAAATCAGAATTTATGGATGTGAGTTGGTCCCTTATAAACTTCCCAGATACGTTCCAGTTAGGATATTTGCCTTGGAATACATCAGGCAAATGATTAATTCAGATGACATAGATTTTGTGTCTTTGAAGAAGAAACAACAGTTGAGAATTAAGGGGCAGATAGGATCCTTTATCTGCAACAGTTGAGTTGTCGGGGAAGAGGCAGAAAAACTATTAAAGGAAATGAAGTTCGGCACAAGCTTCCTATGGCACTATGATCCATGTGGGATCATTGCAGAGATGAGGTCGAAGAATAAATGTTCCCCTTATGTTCATGAGCCCAAACCAGAGATCGAGAAGTTTATGAATCAAACATAGTGGGGAGTGAACACTCTGGAAGAAGTAGAACGACAATCTCCTTCAGTGATTATTTCACAAACAACTACACCACAAATACCCAAGGAGAAAAGACCCAGAAAGGATGCCTCACCTTCAGTCACTGAAGTGTCAACAAAGGATTTTTAGGTGTACAAGAAAAGGCCTAAGATGGCTCACACTACTGTCAGGTCTGGAGAGGAAGAGATCCAGTCTACCACAGTAGTCGAGGGGGAGCATTCATCACCTTTCTCAAGCATTCATCAGATGATGTCTATTTCTTCCTCAAAGAAGCAGACTGATACCACTGTGATTACCCAACCTCCACCAGGATCTGCAAAACTAAGCATTTTTTAAAAGTATGATTTGATTAAGAAGAAAAATGAGATGTTGACCAGCAACACCTATGCTCAGTTCTGGAAGCAAACGTCCACAACATAGCATAGATTGTTATCAGATTTTGATACAGAGAAAGGGAGAATGTACATGGCATTTTTGCAAGCACAAGTGCCCCATCCAAAGGAAATCATTGATTACAAGAGGGACACATTTGAGTTTAACACCAAAGATGTACATCCAGTTGATCAGATGGATTTACACAAGCAAACTAGAGAAATGGTTTTCTCAACATTCCTCAATGCTTCCACTACTACTGCAAAATTACAGGTTTCTTTGAACAATGTTCAGACTCAATTAAAGCTGGAGAAATATCATCTTTTGCAAAGGATAACAGGATTAAGTCTTTAGAAGAATTGGTGCTCAAAATTGGGTATGACCCCTCAAATGTGAAAGCATCTAAGGAGATGCTCAAGAAAAAGAATGCTGACATAGCATCTCTTAGGAAGCAATTAAAACTACCACCTATAGACGACTGACAGGCCAAATAAATGGTTGAGACGGAAGGTTAAAAGGAGGAGATGCTAAAGTTGATCATGGAACAAAATGCACAGATAAAAGAGATGGAAGCAGAGTTGGAGAGGTTAGTAAAGGAGAAGGAATGGACAGTTCCCATGGAAGTGATCCCACTAATAGCAGTTCCCCTCACAAGAGTTAGCACAGCAAAAGCATCAACAACCACCACAACATAACTTCCATTAGCCACCCCACTGATAGCTCTGAAAAAATCTGTAGAATTAGCAAAATCAATGGAGGATATGACCCTACAAGGAATGGAAATTAATAGACTGAACAAAGAGATAGAGAATCTCCAGGAGCTTAAGTCCTCCTACTAGACAAGCTTCAACATTGAGAGGCAAACATCAGAGAAGCTCAAGCAGGAAATATAGCAGCTGCAAAAGCAAACAGTGGGGGGAAAAACACTAGCAAAAGCTAAGGAAAACATTTGGATGGATATATCCAAATCCATAAATGAAATATGGCCCATGGTTCAAATCATGTTTGAACGGCATGAACTAGTTCTGAGGAGCAGGCAGGCCATCGACAAGATAAAAGGAGAGCTGGTGGAAATGCCCACAGAAGCTAATGAAATCATTAAGTTTATGAATTCGAAGACTAGGGAAGAGTTGGAAGACCTGAATACTGAAGACAGGACATAAACTATCCTCGAGGTCAAAAGAGTTCTGACCAAAAGAGGATTAATGTTGTAGCTGGAAGAGAAAATCCAGAACATGGATATCGGGGTTCAAAGATTTTTCAGCAATATTGATGTGTTGCAGAAGAAAGGTCTCCCTGGTTTATTGGTTCTAAACGATAAGTTAATGACCCTTTCTGAATACAAGCAGAAGATTACCACGGTGGCCAAGGACAGTTCCAAGTTTTCAGGAATTCAGGGTAGCATAACAGGAAAGGCATTCCTAGAAACACTGCAGCAGGACCTCAGTATCCAGCACGAAATCAAATATATTTTCATCACCAAGCCGACTTTTGCAAAATATACAGAAAGGGATGAAATCTACCGAAGATTGCTCAAAGTCACCATTCCCAGTCAGCAAATATGGGAGGAGCTAAGCACTTTGTTCGAATAAGGGATGAGGTGTACAATCTGAGTCAGCATGCAGAGTAGTCAAAGTCACGTGGATGATTCACCAACGGCCTTCCCCAAAATCAGCAAAGAATCTGACAGATCATTGACAGTTCCTACAATTTTGTATTATGTTATCTAGTTAGTTAGATTTAGAATCCACCACGTCCTAATCATTGATGACAGGGTCGTTTGTAATTTTGATTATAAATACTTCAAGCTTTGAAGTATTGGGGTTGATCTTTATGCCCTAGCAAGCTCTAAGAACTGTAATTTTTATCAATAGATCTCCCAATAATATAAAGGGACGTTTCACAGGATTCCTGCATGTTAATTGTTGGTGATGTTACTCCTCTTCGTTGAATGTTTATCTCTCTCGGTATTCATTTTTGTGTTCTAAATCTGATCATTTAAAAGTAGCAGAAGTTGCAGAATTTATCTTCGTATACTCTGTTTCCGACTTTTGAAGATCTAAGTGTTTGTCTTTTGGTGTTAGAATAAAGAAAATATTAGGTTCTTCTCTATTCTAATTTATTATCTCACCTTTTATGTTGTCCATCATTTTATTCTAAAGAAGCCAACAGTTGCATTATCCTGCCCTGTGAAAGTACCTTTTAAAAGCTATTCTTTGGTCTCAAACTCTATCAAACAGACCCATAGCCCAATGGATGTGTAAACCCTATTTCAGCCATTTTATAAAACAAACAACACAAACTTATTTATTTAACTAGCCTAATATCTGAAACCTGAAACATAGTTAAATTATACAGAGAGATCCCTCTCTGAAACTGGCAAGGCTAGATCCCAGTTTCGAAGTGGTTGGATAAAGTTACCTTTGATAAATTTATTCTACCTCCTGACAACCTCCGGGAATTTACAGAGCGTTAACATAGTGGCGATCGTACTGGGGAACTAAACAAACTTTCAATCCCACGATTTATTTTCCTTAGACAAAGAAAACTTTATTTATGAACTAATCATAAAATCTAAACCTATAAAGAGATAATGATCAGAGGTTGTTAAAAGTGTGTACATATTAATTTAGATCCATTAAAATTAAAAATTATGGCTCCTAAAAGAGTTTACACCAGATCTCACCCAAATCTAGAACCTGTAATAGCGATTGACAATCCAGAACAACTACTTAGAAAGAAAATCACTGCAGAAGGTTCTGGAACTCACAACCCTTTTCATAGGTCCCCTTCTCTTCTAGAGAATCTTGTTGCCCTTCAGGATCTCGAGTTTGACACCCCTTTTGAACTAAGCCCTTTTAGAACAATATCTGACAGTTTTGTCACTAAAACAGTTTTAGATCAAACCATCCTGCAACCCCGAACCCTTGAAATACTCTCTCCCAGGGTAGACGTTGATCAAAGATTTCTTCAGGACTTCGACAAGTTAGAAAATTTAGTAAAAAACCTTGATCAGTCCCTATATCAATCTCACTTCTAGCAGTCAGTCGAACTTTATGCCTTAATTGTTGTTGCAGCTTTTATAAAACCTCACCCAGCTCACTCTGTTCCTCCCAGCCCTTCCTCCTCCACAACTTCTGTCTCTTCCCCTCCAATCACCTAGGTTGTTGTTCAGCCTCCTCCACCTATCATGGCAGCTAGGTATTCTCCCTTGGTGTTGGTCGCCCCCTTACACGCCATGCTCCAGGACTATTAAACCAAACTTCCACAGTTTCATGGCACTGGGCCTCTTAATGCACAACAGCATGTTGACAAAATGAATGACTATTTTGATTTGCAGGAAGTAGATGAAGTTGACGTTCAATGAGACTCTTCGCACAGAGCCTGACTCGGGATGTTAAGAAATGGTTCAAATCCTTATGGCCTGCTTCTGTGGTTGACCTTGCCGCTTTTCAAAGAATTTTTCTCGACAAATGGGAGGTAAAGAAAAATCCTCTCCACATCTTGTCAGAATACGAAAACATCAGAAGGAACCAAGGAGAGACAATGTAGGACTACTGCACCCACTTCAACAATATGTACAATGCAATTTTGGCAGATATCAAACTACCATAAGGATTGGCATTAATAAAATTCCCCAACGGTTTTGACGGTGATATGTCATATCAGTTAAGGGAAAGAAATTATGCCACTCTCGAAGACATGCAAAAAAGTGCAGTAAGCGTAGAAGCCAACCTATTATCCAGAAGAGCTAGGAAAAGGACAGAAAGGAGAGTTACGATTAAAGAGGAACCTTCCACTTCCTCTTCAGAAGCCAAACTGGATTCCTTAACCAGAGCGATGCAGAGGATGATGGAAAGACTTACTATAGATGACAGAAATCCTCCCAGGGAAAACCAAGTTGTTCCTCAAATATGGAATACGAGCTTCAGAAGAAATCCCCCCCAAATTAGACAGAGAGATCCTAGGGATCAAAGAGAACAGAGGGGTCCTGATCAGCAAATCAAACCACCCCTTCAGGAAAATTACATTGTTGAAGGTGAGGAGATAATCAAAGAATTGGATGACAGTCATATAAACCTCATGGTCATTCATGATGTTGAATCCATCTTCCTCACTCAGGAAGATCAAGATCTTTTACTTCTTTCGCAAACAGAGGTAAATGAGGAAGCATAGGAAACAGAACAGCGGGCATTTGAAAATGCCATTATGGAGGTGCACATGCAATACAATTTGAGAAACAAAAAGACGAATGACAATCCTCCAAAGAAGTCAACCAAAACGAAGAAAACACTCGAGACCAAGAAAACCTCGAAGAGTTCTACCAAGAAAGTACCTGAGAGGAGTAATGTTGAATCTCCTGCAAAAAGAAAATCCACAATTTTACAAAGATCAAATCAGACTAAGGTTTCATCAACTAGTCAACCAAGTGCTTCTATCTAGAAGACTATGGTAGAAAAATAAAAAATGCAAAGCCCAAGCAAAACTTCCACTACTTTCAGCCTTGAAGGGGAACTAGCCAAATTGAAGATTCACATTCCCCTTTCCGAGCTGATGAGTAAGAATGTTTACAGGTCACAGGTGATTAAAGCATTGAGCATCGAGCCAGAGATAGGCATGAAGGCCTTGACTGTTGGATCAACAAATCATTCGGATACAGTAAGTCTTATTGATGATCATTCTGAGCTCCTTTTTGGCCCTGAAGCTGATGATCAGACTGATACCGGTGTCGTTGCCCCTTTCTACATCAGCCTGAATATCCATGACTTGATTTTACATAATGCTATGCTAGATTCGGATGCCTCTCACAATCTGATGCCTAAAGTTGTGATGGAGAAGTTGGGACTTGAGGTCACCAGACCCTACAAAGATCTACATTCCTTTGACTCTAGCAAGGTCAAGTGTATTGGGCTGATTAAAGATTTATGTATCACTCTAGCTCAAATCCCAGCAAAAAGCATGGTTATGGATTTTGTGGTTGCAGACATCCCCCCAAAATATGGTATGTTGTTATCTAGGTCTTGGGGGGGCAAATTGAAAGGCACCTTGCAGTTAGACATGTCTTATGCCACAGTTCTGGTATTTGGACAACAGAGAAGGTTGTACAGGGAGACTCTGATGAAATACATGGTCAGCAATCAAGAAAAGCCACATAGCTACCCACTATACTCTGCACACTCTGATCTGGATTCCTTCATTCTATATAATGATGGTGACCTGGAAGAACAAATTGCTCAGCTAGAAGATGATACACCTGATCTGAAAGAAGATAAAGAAATCACCGAGGTAAGAAGAACTGAAACTATAGAAAGTGAGGAAGTGCTAGCGGATTTCTAGAGCATGGATTTTGATGGAGTTGTGATAAAGGAGGGGGTTGGAGCTGGAGTTTGGTTGCACAATAACAAATCGAGGTATTCAAAGAGACACTATTACAAACTGAATTTTCATTACACTAACAACATAGTCGAGTACGAAGCTTTGATGCTCAGCCTGAAACTATTGAAGAAGGTCGGTGCCAAACAAATTATGGTAAGAGGTGATTCTGAACTGATTATCAAACAAATTAAAGGTGAGTATGCAGCAAAACATCCCAAACTTAGAGCTTATAGGAATGTTGTTTTGGATGCCCTTCAATATTTCACAGAAATTGATTTGCAGTTGATGCCAAGGGGACAAAACATATTAGAAGACGGACTAGCTACGTCGGCAAATACATGCAAGATACATTTCCGTCCCACTCACCAATACACAGTAGAGGTGAAGTGCAGACCGACTGTCCCAGACAACATCAGATACTGGCAGGTATTTGGGAAAGACGATCAAATTGAATATTTTCTACAATGTAAAAATGACTTGGAATGTACAAATATAGACTTAGAAAACAATGATGATAATGTAAATAAATTTGTTTTTGAAAATGGTAGTGTGAATAAAGTAGATTTGGATGAATTAAATGAAAATGAAGCAGATTCTGATATTCTACATTTAAAAAACAATGCATTACCTAGAGGTTTAGTTCTGTTAGAGGACTTGTTTGATTTTAACGATGTAGCGAAAAAACCCAAAATTGAGGCAAGTGGTAAGGAGGTTGAAGAATGTAACATAGCGACAGAAGAGAAGCCCAAGATGATAAAACTTTCCAAATCTTTACCCCCTGAGCAGAAAATCGAATACATTGAACTGTTTAAGGAATATGTAGACGTGTTTTCTTGGGGTTACGAAGATTTAAAATCTTACGACACAAGTATCATACAACATAGGATCCCGATAAAAGAAGATCACAAACCTTTCAGATAGAAACTTAGGAGAATCAATCCCAAGTTACTTCCCTTGATAGAAAAAGAGATTAAAAAGATGTATGATGCGAAAATCATAGTTCCCTTAAGATTTTCCAAATGGGTTTCTAATCTGGTTCAAACCAGAAAGAAGACTGGCGAAATCAGGCTTTACATTGATTTATGAAACCTAAACAAGGTCTCCCTAAAAGACAATTACCCTTTGCCCAAAATGGACCACATATTACAAAAGGTAGTTGGGGCCAGTAGAATTTCCTTACTAGACAGTTTCTTAGGCTATAACCAAGTTCTCATCCACCCAGATGATCAGCAGAAAGCAGTCTTTACCACACCCAGATGACGAGGAACATTTACAGCATCTCAGATGAATGTTTGAGAAGTGCAGAAAATTTGGGATCTCTTGGAATCCCAAGAAAAGCCTTTTCGGGTTAGAGGAAGGCAAGTTGTTGGGACACATAATCTCTAAGGACAGAATTAAAATATATCCTAACAAAATAGAGGCCATCTAGAAACTGGAACACCCTAGGAACATTAAAGAGTTGCAATCTTTCATTGGCAAAATAAACTTCCTGAGAAGATTCATACCCAACCTGGTTGAGCTTCTCAGGAACATCACAAATATGTTGAAAAAAGACACAAAAATAAAATGGAACACTGAATCCAGGAAGTCATTTGAGTAGGTTAAGCATGCACTCACACAAGATCCAATCCTGATCAGTCCAGACTTCACCAAAGATTTTTACCTTTTCTCTATTGCATCTGAACACACCATCGATGCAGTACTACTGCAGAAAAATAGCGAAGGGTATGAACAGCCCATAGCCTTTTTCAACAAATCTTTGAGAGATGTTGCATTGAATTATAAAATAATGGAGAAACAAGCTTTTGCTCTAGTGAAAGCCATAAAGGATTTTAAAGTCTATATTCTCCATTCCCACACAATTGCTTATGTTCCAAATGCAGTGGTAAAGGATATTCTAACTCAGGATAATCTAGATGGTAGAAGAGGAAAGTGGATTGCTCTTATTCTGGAATACGATATAAAGATCAAGCCTACTAAACTAATCAAAGGTCAAGGTCTAGCAAAGTTGATGGCTAAATCCAATTTCCATGCTTTAGATATTAATTTCTCGGTTGCAGTAGATGAGCAGGGAGAGCAGGCGACTCCAAGCGTGAAAGAGGTATTCCTAAACTCTCCATGGTACGCAAACCTGATATTTTTCCTACATAATTTACAAGCTCCCCCTGGTCTAACTAAAACTAAAGCTAGGTTTTTTAAGTTAAAAGCATTGAAATTTTGTATTCTAGAAGGTAATCTTTATTGGAAAGATCCTGGAGGTATTTTGCTTAACTGCCTGTTAAAAGACAAAGTTGACAATGTTCTACAGGATTTTCATGCAGGAGATTGTGGTGGGTATCTGAGTTGGAATACTACAGCTAATAAGATCCTTAGAGTTGGGTTTTACTGGCCCACATTGTTTGTTGATGTACATCAAAAAGTCACCTCATGCCATAAATTTCAAGTGTTCAAAGGTAAAAAGAAACTTTTTCCTTTGTCTCTGAAACCCATCTGAGTTGAAGCCCCTTTCTAGCAATGCGGTTTGGACTTCGTCGGAGATATATACCCTCCTTCTTCGAGCCAACACAGGTGGATTCTCACTGCCACAGACTATTTCACGAAGTGGATCGAAGTTGTACCATGCACGCAAGATACTGACTTTGTCATCATTAAATTTCTAGAAAATCATATTTTGTCTCGTTTTGGATGTCCTAGAAAAATCATAACTAACAATGCAGTAGCCTTCCGATCCAAAAAGCTCATAGAGTTTTGTAGCCAGTATCACATTACTTTGGAACACTCCACAGCTTATTACAATTAGGGAAATGGGTTAGCTGAGTCCTCCAATAAAACCCTGATGAATATCATTAAGAAGACGTTGTAAGAAAATAAGAAGTCCTAACAAGCTGGTTTTCGCACTTTGGGCTGACAGACTTACCACTAAGAGGTCAATTGGTATGTCTCCATACCAGTTGGTCTATGGCACTGAAGCAGTTTTCCCTACCTCTTTGGGGGTCCCTGTCATGAATTTGTTACAAGAGATGCAAGTTGAGCCAAATGATTCCCAAAGAAGAATAAACTAGATGATCCATTTGTAGCAGTCCAGGGAAGAAGTATATAACAAAACTCAGGTCATCCAGGAAAACATCAAAAATATTTTTGACAAAAGAACTAAAGAAGATAATTTTGAGTTAGGTGACTTGGTACTGAGGTGGGATTCTATGAATGAAGATAAGGGTAAACATGGAAAGTTTGATAGCTTATGGAAGGGCCCTTTCATGATTCAGGCACTGAGAGGAAATAACGCTTTTCTGCTCAACAACAGTGATGGAACAAACCTGCCAGGCGGACCTGTGAATGGCAGGATGTTGAAGCACTATTCACCACTCCAATAAAGGCCCTAGCCACCCATTTCCATTGTACAAACCATTTCTTTTACTTACAGTTTATGAGTGGGTGGTGTTGACAGATGGTTGAAGTCCACAGAGAAGGCCCTAAGCCACTAGACAATGTCATCAAAATTTTCAAAATAAAACAAATCAAATAGCAGAAGAAGCTCTGGAGAAAATCTTTCAGGACATCAGGAAGCAGGATTCTTGGCACTTCACAAGGAGAGTACCATCCCCAGGTGGAGCCGTTGTTATAACCCTATAATTTGTAAGATCAACTGGTGACTAAAATTTTATCCTTGTAGTTGTTTTTTGGATTGCAAATAATGATTCATCCTGCTAACCATTTGCAAGAAAAAGAAAATAAAATAAAAAGAAAATGAAAAGAAAAGAAAAGAAAGATAAAAGAGGGTATAAAAGAAAATGGATAAAGCCCCATGCAATAATAATGACTTGATCCATATAGTTTAAACATGGCCAAGTCCTTTTGAATTTATGTTGATAGGATTAGTGAATAAGCTTAGCTAAATTGTTTAATCTTAGCCAAGTAATTAGGTTAGCTAGTGAATAAATTTGATCAAATTGTCTAATCTTGGTCAAATAGCGCCAGGGTAGAGTAATTTCTTAGCCCAACAGTCTAATCTGGGATAAATGTGTAGGTAAGTAGGATAGGACATAGGCTAGCCAGCTTTTCCTTCAATAAAATATGTATGATCTTCGATGAAAACTCATGATTTTGATATTTTAAGTGTTTTCCTAACCCCATGGTGACAAAATGCAAGGGAAGCAGCACACAAAACCCACAAAAGAAGCACTATCCTAAGTTTTCACTGTACTTTTTGATTCGCGCTCGGAAATTAAAGAGCGTGCATAGATCTACGGTTGATTTAATGGTGCCTAGATCTACAGCTGAGAAGAAAATCCGGACCCCCCTCGACCGTTCTACCTTTAACAGTAGGTGGGGGGGTTAGATATGGAGATTAAGGAGTGCACATAGATCTATGGTTGATCTAACAGCGCACAGATCGACGGCTATAAG
>ML786977.1:491104-510743 GCA_009831015.1 Picea engelmannii
TTAATGGTGGGGGGGGGGTCTGATATGGGCGGTTTTCCCGGCGGGCCCCATCCTAACGTGTCACCAATCCGTTATGTCGGACCCCCTCCGCTCCAAACCATTTACTGCCTACCCCACCCTCTGACATACTGCCATACCGACATTCCTATACCACTGACGCCTCATGACATCATTTTCCACTATCCCTCCGTCTCATGACGTCACATCCCACTATCTCCTCTTATAAGTCTCGTCTCATTACTTTGCCAGTGTATCCCCCTCCATTCACCTATCACAGGTCACATCCCTTTCAACTATCTTCCAGTCATCGCCCTCCACGTCATCCTAGCACACCCGTCACTTGTCCTTTACCTGCCACTTCATATCTCAAGTGACCCGCTGGCCATTTAATACAAGCTAACATATCTGTTAGTTTGTTGACCTGTCCCCCGCGCCCAACGGATACCCATTCGCCCAAATTTAACCCCATCTCTACCATTTTCACACTACTCACACTCTCCACACACCAGAAACTCATTTTCCCTCACTGTTTCAGTTTGCGATCCAGCCACAACCATTGCCCTCTAACGTTTTTTGTTTATTGTAGGTACCTTTTGAAGTGATGGCGCCAAAATCTAAAAGATCAGAGGTCGAGGAAAATCCATTCCTCTTGCCTCCTATTGATCTCGACCGGATCCCACTAGCCAATAAAGACTACCCGATCCCAGAGACCAGGTGCGAATTTGATCTTGCCAAATTGCATTCATGGTTTAGGGACACTTTCCTGGATCAAAGTGACGAGATTGGGCTCTGGGATTCCAATCTCCCCATGTATCTTTTTCCCCAAGTCCACCATTTTCCCGAGTTCGCCCTCAAGTGTCAGGCACATTACCATCCCAATAAGAGAGGCATTGTTTCATTGTTTGGAGAAACCCTTTTCACTATCACACTCGAGTCCATTGATCAAATGATGCAAATATCCAAAGCCGAATCCGCCTCTCCTTTCACCCTTGAAGTTCTAACTGAAAAGTACCAGAATCTGTCTTTTCCCCAAAGAGAACATATTTTTGAGCTCTTCCTCCCACAGGATGCTCAATTCCCCAAGAAAAATCCCCCTTACCATTCCTTCATGTTTTTAGAAAAGGGAAACCAAATCATTTCGTTGTTATGTTGTCTACTCAATTACTTCTCAGATGAATGGGTGGATGAGCCCATTTTGGGTTACCTATCCATTTTCGTTGTCGAAGAAAAAGCCACCACCCAGTTTGACTACAGTAGTTTTCTAGCCGAAAACATGCATGAGCAGTTTTTCAAATTTCCCACAGAGGGCATGTTCTGGTACTCTTCAATACTGGCTAACATGTTCATGTTCTTTCAAGCTAATAAATTCTCATTCACCATGCAGAAAATGGACCAGGACGGAAAACCACAGCCTGCCACCTCTTGGACTTCGCTATTCAGAATAAACTCCATAGAGTTTAGTTTCAAGCAATTTATTGAGCAGTTTTATCACCTAGTGGTAGGCAAGAGTTGAGGATAAATGAGGAGATACAAAGAACTGTACACCTCTCAGACCTCGCCAAGACTGGAGACTAGTATCTATATCAGAATTGCACAGAAATCAGAGTTTATGGATGTGAACTTCCCCCTTATAAAATTCCCATATATGTTCTGGTTAGGATATTTGCCCTGGAATACATTAGGCAAATGATCAATTCAGACGACATACATTTTGTGTCTTTGAAGAAGAAACAACAGTTGAGAACTAAGGGGCAGATGGGATCCTTTATCTACAACAGTCGAGCTGCAGAGGAAGCGGCAGACAAACTATTAAAGGAAATGAAGTTCGGCACAAGCTTCATGTGGCACTATGATCCAGGTGGGATCATTGCAGAGATGAGGTCAAAGAATAAAATTTCCCCTTATGTTCATGAGCCCAAACCAGAGATTGAGAAGTTTATGAATTAAACAGAGTGGGGGGTGAACACTCTGGTAGAAGTAGAACAACAATCTCCTTCAGTCATTATTTCACAAACAACTACACCGCAGATCCCCAAGGAGAAAATACCCAGAAAGGATGCCTCGCCTTCAATCACTGAAGTGTCAGCAGAGGATTTCCAGGTGTACAATAAAAGGCCTAAGACCGCTCACACTACTGACAGGTCTGGAGAGGAAGAGACCCAGTCTACCACAGTAGCCGAGGGGGAGCATTCATCACCTTTCTCAAGCAGTCATAAGATGATGTCTACTTCTTCCTCAAAGAAGCTGACCGATACCAATGTGATTACCCAACCTCCACTAGGATCTTCAACACTGAGCATTTTTGAAAAGTATGGTTTGATTACGAAGAAAAACGAGATGTTGACCAACAACACCTATGCTCAGTTCTGGAATCAAACGTCCACATCACAACACAGATTGTTATCAGCTTTTGATACAAAGAAAGGGAGAATGCACATGGCATTTTTGCAGGCACAAGTGCCCCATCCAAAGGAAATCACTTATTACAAGAGGGAAACATTTGAGTTTAACACCAGATATGTACATCCAACTGATCAGATGGATTTACACAGGCAGACTGGAGAAACGATTTTCTCAACATTGGCCAATGCCTCCACTACTGTTGCAAATTTACAGGTTTCTCTGAACAATGTTCAGACTCAATTAAAGCTTGAGAAAATATCATCTTTTGCAAAGGATAACAG
The DNA here is from genome assembly GCA_009831015.1 of Picea engelmannii. Classification (NCBI taxonomy): domain Eukaryota; kingdom Viridiplantae; phylum Streptophyta; class Pinopsida; order Pinales; family Pinaceae; genus Picea; species Picea engelmannii. The sequence continues at coordinate 493,789 of ML786977.1, forward strand.
GATTAAATCTTTAGAAGAATTGGTGCTCAAAATTGGGTATGACCCCTCAAATGTGAAAGCAGCTAAGAAGATGCTCAAGAAAAAGAATGTTGACATAGCATCTCTGAGGAAGCAATTAAAACTGCCACCTACAGAAGACTCACAGGCCAAAGAGATGGTTGAGACAGACGCTGAAAAGGAGGAGATGTTAAAGTTTATCATGGAACATAATCCACAGATAAAAGAGATGGAAGCAGAGCTGGAGAGGTTAGTAAAGGAGAAGGAACAGACAGTGCCCATGGAACTGATCCCGCTGAGTGTAGTTCCCCTCATAGGAGTTAGCACAGCAAAAGCATCAGCAACTACCACAGCAAAACTTCCATCAGCCACCACACTGACAGCTCTAGAAAAATATGTAGAATTAGAAAAATCAATGGAGGAGATGAACCTACAAGGAACGTAAATTAATAGACTAAACAAAGAGATAGAGAATGTCCAGGAGATTAAGTCCTCCTACCAGACAAGCTTCAACATTGAGAGGCAAACATCAGAAAAGCTCAAGCAGGAAATACAGCAGCTACAAAAGCAAACAGTGGGGAGAAAAACACTAGCAGAAGCTAAGGAGAACATTTGGATGGATATCTCCAAATCCATAAACGAAATATGGCCCATGGTGCAAATCATGTTTGAACAGCTTGAACTGGTGTTGAGGAGCAGGCAGTCCATCGACAAGATAAAAGGAGAGTTGGGGGAAATGCCCACAGAAGCTAATGAAATCATTAAGTTTCTGAATTCGAAGACTAGGGAAGAGCTGGAAGACCTGAAGATTGAAGACAAGACAAAAACTATCCTCGAGGTAAAAAGAGTTCTGACCAAAAGAGGATTAATGTTGCGGCTGGAAGATAAAGTCAAGAACATGGATATCGGGGTTCAAAGTTTTTTCAGCAAGATTGATGTGTTGCAGAAGAAAGGTCTTCCTGGTTTATTGGTTCTAAATGATAAGCTAATGACCCTTTCTGACTACAAGCAGAAGATTACCACGATGGCCAAGGACAGTTCCAAGTTTTCAGGAATTCGAGATAGCAAAACAGGCAAGGAATTCCTAGAAACACTACAGCTGGACCTCAGTGTCCAACACGAAATCAAATATATTTTCATCACCAAGCCGACTTTTGCCAAATATACAAAAATGGATGAAATCTACCGAAGACTACTCAAAGTCACCATTCCCAATCAGCAAAGATGGGAGAAGTTATGCACTTTGATCGAATAAGGGATGAGGTGTACAATCTGAGTCAGCATGCAGAGCAGTCAAAGTCACATGGATGATTCACCAACATCCTTCCCCAAAATCAGCAGAGAATCTAACAGATCATCGACGGTTCCTACAATTTTTTATTCTATCATCTAGTTAGTTAGATTTAGAATCCACCACGTCCTGATCATTGATGACAAGGTCGTCTGTAATTTTGATTATAAATACTTCAAGCTTCGAAGTATTGGGGTTGATCTTTATGCCCTAGCAAGTTGTAAGCATTGTAATTTTTATCAAGAGATCTTTCAGTAATATAAAGGGATGTTTCATAGGATTCCTGTGTGTTAATTGTTGGTGATGTTACTCCTCTTCGTTGAATGTTTATCTCTCTCATTATTCATTTTTGTGTTCTAAATCTGATCATTTAAAAGTAGCGAAAGTTGCGGAATTTATCTTTGTATACTCTGTTTCTGACTTTTGAAGATCTAAGTGTTTGTCTTCTGATGTTAGAATAAAGAAATTCTTAGTTGCTTCTCTATTCTAATTGATTATCTCACCTTTTCTGTTGTCCATCATTTTATTCTAAAGAATCTAACAGTTGCATTATCCTGCCCTGCGAAAGTACCTTTTAAAAGTTGTTCTTTGGTCTCAAACTCTATAAAACAGACCCCATAGCCCAATGGATGCGTAAACCCTATTTCAGCCATTTTATAAAACAAACAATACAAACTTATTTATTTAACTAGCCTAATATCTAAAACCTGAAACATATTTAAATCATATTGAGAGATCCCTCTCTGAAACTGGCAGGGCTAGATCCCAATTTTGAAGTGGTTGGATAAAGTTACCTTTGATAAATTTCTTCTAACTCCCGACAACCTCTAGGAATTTAAAGAGCGTTAACATCGGGTTTCCATGTCACGTCACGAGATCAATGATCCTTGGCCTTCCATATACTGGAAACATTCCGACTCGACCCTTCAGTTCCACTTGAAGGCTATAAATGGGCCAAATCTGAGCTATGGAAAAGAGGAGAAAGAATTCAAATTTGAGAGCAAAGTTACTCTGGAGGAATTATTTACTTCACATTGAGTCTGCATCCCTTTATCCTTTAAGTCTGAACACAGTGTTCAGCCCCCAAGCTCTTCCCTTATTGATTGAGAATTTCATGGAAGGAACATAGTTTCTTGGTTCCAAACTGTGCTGACCCAGAAGTATGTAACTTATTCACCTTTGTTGATTATATCTTAATAGAAATACTCTTTTCTCGTCCAATTGATATCTTGCAAATATTTGAATTATTATTCCATGGGCGTATTTGTTATGAATGTTGATGGATTATGCTATTGAATGTGCTAACATTATATATTATCACCATATGCTTGTGTTGCTTGGTTGTTGAGGGCTAGTTGTAGGTGTATTGCTTTGGGTCAAGTGCTCAATGGTGGACTTCATTGAACTTTCAGATGAGGTAGGCTTTTTATCTTGTCTTGCTAGCATATTTGGTTATATACCATACTTGAGAATGGAGTTGATTTCTGCAGTCATTTCCGTCTGTTGTGGTTTACCCCTAGCCATAGAGAGATTTTCCTCATAACAGAATTGGCGACCATACTGGGGATTGAATCTTATTTTTGGGGGTTTGGAGTGTTTTTCTCCTTAGATTACTCTTGTTCATATTGAGTTTCTTGTCATATGATTACTTGACAGCCTCTGTTCACTCTGGGTCTGAGTCTTTCAGCCTTCTCCTTAGCCTAGTTCTGTTTTGGACACATATACGCGGGTTTTTACTTGACAGTTGTGTACATACGTGTTATGTCTTTCTGCAAGCTGCGTACATACACACTTTTCCCTTGAATAGTCGCATACATCAACCTTTGTTGCTTGTTTTTTGGGTTTGGTGGTTGCTGGGTAGGTTTTGATTATTGTTGAGTCTTCTTGGGTCTCTGTAGTGACTGTTAAGTGTCTGTGGAATGACAGGAAACCTGTCTTTGGTTGAATTTTTGGGCGGTGCCTTTCTCATCATCTTTTCATTTTGATTATCCTTGCACCTTGGGTTGGGTGATTTGCTCCTTGGTATCCTACTTGGGTCGTCTATGTCTATACACAATAGAGTCTTTATATATCAATTTGTTGTTCAATCCATGCATTTTCATTTTTCTTATATTGAAAATACAAAAATATTAGGCATTTTACATTGATTGTCATTTTGATATTTTGAGTCTTTGTCATTTATCTTAGTGCATGTAAAGAAATATTGCATTTTTATTTAGAATTGCATAATTGAATTGAAAATTGTATTTTTTTAAGAAGCATATCATTCATTGGAAATTGAAGTTAGGACTTTGCATTGTTTTCATATTCATTTACTTTACTTGTTCAGTCATAACATCACTAGTTTCACAACCGCACTTTTTTGAGTAAACAAGGCCATTAAAATTAACGCTATAATTTAAAATTGATTAGTAACGATTTTATTTTCTAGGGTGCACAAACTAGCTTAGGATTTAGTGCCTTAGAATAGAATTTTGTGAGTAAACTTCTCCAAGGCTATTAAATCAACATATGTGTCTGACTAAGGGAGTGGAGAAATCCATTGTATAATCGGTAATATCAGGAGGCTACGCTTACATCAGAGTTAAGCACGAGGTCGCATGAGGTCGGTTGAAGGAATATCCCCATGATACCTTCTTAGTGTCAGATATACTTCTGGGGATCTGTTCGTATATGGGGATCTTGCCAGTGCCCTTACCTTCGTGAGAGGCGGTGCTTTCAAGGTTTCGGGCTTTGCTACCCTGTCCATACAGTTGACCTGACTTACGATTGTTCGGCTGTGCATCAGTTATACCGTGGTTGCTTAGTTGTTTGACTTAGGTGCCACATAGGTTACTTGCAGGGGTTATTTTGCAGGTACCCTAGGTCAAATAAGGGTCAGACAACACACAGCCTTTATGGAAGGTTACCTCTCCGAGGGGATCTGACCGACTAGTTGTTAAGCCCACGAGGGCCCTTATAATTGATTCTGATACCTCTGATATTTAGCAGGGAGTCTCAGGCCCCTCTTAGGCGGGGCATACCTACTTTAGGGAGGGAGGCCCCTTTCAACCACTTTATCCCGTTTGTGTGCATATTGGTCATTTGATTATTTTTGGTGTGCTCTTTAATTACTAGTTGGCCTTAGGATTTGTTTTTATATCTTGATTCTTAAGTCATCGTGGAGTCATACCATCTTCCCCATCAATCACGTCGCTTGTTACAGTTACCACCGAATGTTGAGTCTTTGTCTTCTAAAAGGCGTAGAGTTATTAAATGTGGTACACACACCTCCACTTATCAGACTTGTGATTCTACAAGGATGGGTACTAAACTAAGTCATAAAAATACTGGGAGCCCCTCGACTCCCACACCTACTATAGTTATCGGCACCCCTTCGACTCCTACAACCACAATGGTTGTAGTACCGAAGGCACCTATCATCATTGATTCCTGCCCTATAGTGAATGCTCAACCTATTGCCATGAACCCATTTGGGTCTCTTGGTCACTCACCGGGCTATAATGTTCAGTCCATCCCGATGGCCTCTCGTCCTTTTTCCTATGATATGTTGAATTTTACTTTGTAGTTTTCAAACTCCATCCCAGTTGTTGGCCCTAATGCTAGTATTGTACTTGGGGACACGGCTCCTCCTTATACTCCTTCCCCGTTTGGTGGCTCTCAGATCCCTCAAATGACTCCTACCATGGGAGGCATTCCCTCTTTTAACCCCGGGTCTAATCTTGTTGCTTCTAAGTGGAGTAACCAACCTAGCAGACAAGCTTCTGCTCAAATTCCATCATTTACCCTCACCTCCTCAGTGTTGATTACGACCAACACGTTTGGCATGACGAATCCACCTTTATCCTCTAGATTCACACATGGAGGAGTTCAGTTTCATACCTTGGAGAACCCCCAACCTGGATCCACTTCGGTTGGGGGCAATTTTTATAACCCCCATCAGAACATTCCTACTGGAATGGTGCCCAACAAACCTCTTATGAATCAGCTTGGAGGAGGGTTTTACAATCCCGGACAGGGCCATGGTGCTTACCAGAACTCTAGATGGGCTGCAATTCCCCAAACACAATCTTTCTAGAGATCTTAGGGCCAAATGTTGCAACCCTATCTCCCTTTTCTGGCCACGCTCAATCTGCTAGACTTGTCTAAGTTAATGAACGACCCTATGTGTCATGATCCTACATCGCCCCCCTACATGGCCCCCCGTTCCCACCAAGCTTCCTTTGGATATTCCAAAATTCGAAGGTAAGAATGGTGAGGATCTTGGTGATCATGTTACCACCTTTCACTTATGGTGTTCTTCGAATTCCCTTAATTATGATTCCATTTGGTTAAGATTATTTCCATGCACCCTCATAGGGATTGATGCAAAATGGTATATCGAGCTACGTAGGGGGGCATATGGGACCTTTAGTCAAATGGTGCTAGTCTTCCTTAACCACTTCCAATTGTTGGTTTGTTACAATGCTGACCTATAACTTCTATCGACCTTATGCCAGGACAAAGCCACTCATATCTCGGATCACATCCAGGAGTGGCGTAGATGGAAGAAGTTGATCAAGACCTCCATACCCCCAGATTTCCTGTTAGAATGGTTCCTTAAGTCCTTGCAACTTCCTATCTCGAAGGATGTTGCTACATCTAGGGTTACATCTGAGGAAGAAGCAATCTTCAAATCCCAACAGTTAGATCTTATATACGCTCAGTCTGGTATATTATACGAGATTCTTCCTGACGCACCGAGGTCAAACTATGACCCTAGACAAAAGCTCGGACCTCATGTTGATGGCATTGTAGGCTCCTCCAATGTGAAATCCGTAGACTCGATGACAAGCCATTTGAAAGAGTTGTCTCTAAACCAGTCTGCAAGAGAGCTAGATTCATCTGTGTCTTCCAATCCCACTTAGTCGGCAGATGTACATTCGGTACAATCGTCGACCGGCCCAAATGGTAACCAGCAACCAAGCAAGAATAAGAAGAAATGACGTAATAATAATCGTAAGGGTGGAAAAATTAATAATAAACCCAAGGACAATGGTAATAATGAGAGGATGAATAATAATGTTGGCGAGGGTAAGAAAGAAAGGCGTAAGGTCAAATTTCCCTGTGAGATTTGTACAAACAATAATCTTACTCATTTATGCCCTAAAATTTTGGAATCTGCGAGGCTCTTATGTCTATCTCTAATCATTCTGACGAATCCTTTTCCACATAACCAACACATGGCCTCGCGCTCCTCAAATACCGGAAATGTGGTTGGTGGGAGTCAAAACCTATCAGCACAAGACGGTGACCATTTGTGCATCAATATGGTCAAATATCACGTTAATGTAGCCACCCGGTCTCACGATTATAGTTCTTTGCAAACTGTACCTGGTCTAGAATATCCTCCTACTCCGGAGACGCCTTTGCAGATCGAAAAACCAGAGCCACTGCCACGTATTTCGAAAGGAGTACTCAAGCACTCTACCCACAATCCAAATGCTAGAGCCACCCATAATTACTCTATTGTTAAGGACCTGAGTCAAACCCCTTGTGCGATGTCGGCCCTGAAGGTACTCCAGATGTGTCCTTCACAGAGGAATGCCTTGTTATCTGTGTTAAGAGCTCTAGACCCCAGTGGCTAGAAAGTTAACAAGTTTGATGTCACAGATGTGAAGCCTCGCCTGCCTTACCATGTAGCATTCCAAATCCACGTGGGTTATTCAAATTACATCATCAAGCGTGCGGTTGTTGATGAAGGCACTGCAACATGTGTGATGTCCCTGATCTGTTGGAAAGCTCTCAGCTCTCTGATTCTCTCTCAATCTCTAACCATGTTGACTGCTTTTGACAATCGTTCTTTCTACCCTCACGGTATTATTCATGCCTTTCCAATCTAGTTAGGTGGGAAGACGGTAGAGGTGGATGTCGAGGTGGTTGATGCGCCCCTCGATTATAACTTATTACCAGGACGCAATTGGACTTATGCTATGATTGTTGTCGTATCATCCATCTTCTGCACTCTTTGTTTCCCTCGCGATGGGAAGATCATGACGGTCAACCAGTTATCCTTTGTGTATGATAGTCCCAGTGCATCTGTTGGACCGTCGATCCCCGTGGTTGACAATTCTCAGCTGACAACTAAGAATATCAGTATTAGAATGTATTCATCCGTTATCGGTACCTTCGACTTCATGGCATCAATTCACCATGTTTACACCATGTCCAATAGGCCCATTTTGTCAGAGAGGTTTGTTCCTTTACGCACTTCCTATTTTAACAATCCTTGGACCCTACCTTCCTCAACTGCATCTTGTGAAGATCGGTCGCATGCTCGAATAGCCATGCCACTGTCGACAGCGGAGATTGTGTATCAAGTTATTCTTGACTCTTCCGTCGATCCCGATCCTATTACGTCACCGACGGATAAGGAGAATTATGTTCTCAAGTCCGTGTGGGCCACTTCTTCGTCTTGTTCACATGATTTCCTCGATGAGACTTTACCCTCGGATGAAGCTATCATCAAGGGCATGAATGGTTTTGAGAAACCTTGGGATGATATGCATCATCGCTCTTATTTTCTCCTCGAGCTTGCTAGAATCGAACAAGATGACTTTCGATCTACTTTGAGCGAGATAGTTGGTCACGTTGTAGTTCCACTTGATACGGATGACATTTATGCCGAAGGAAATATGGTGAGTATCTCTCCTACCGTCACGATAGATATCTCTCATACCCCTGGCAAGATTGATAATGTACACATCGGTGCGGATTGTTCGCCAGAAAAAATCTTGATCTACACCGAGCTCTTCAAGGAATTATGAGATGTATTTGCTTGGTCATATGAAGAGATGTAAGGAATCGACCCTCGAATTGTTGAGCATGAGATTAGACCTTATCCGGATGCTAAGCCTGTTCAACAACGTCTTAGAGTTATCAATCCCAGGAAGGCCCCTACTATTAAGGCAGAGGTAGAGAAATTGCTTAATGTTGGCTTTATCTACCCAGTTCCCTTGACTGAACGGGTGTCCAATCCCGTTCTTGTGAATAAGAAGCAAGGAACCATTCGTGTATGCATAGACTTTCATGACCTTAACAAAGCATGTCCTAAAGACAACTTCCTGACACCTTTCATCGATCAGATTCTCGATGAGTGTGCGGGAAGCGAAGTTTTTTCTTTCATGGATAGATTTTCAGGGTATAACTAAATTCAAATTAAACCCGAGGATCAACACAAGACGAAATTTTTTTGTCCTTGGGGTACTTTTGCATACCGAAATATGCATTTCGGCCTTAAAAATGCCAAAGCAACCTTCCAACGTGTTATGACCTTCACATTCCACGATCTTAAGCATATAGTTGAAGCTTATCTTGACGATCTTGCTCCTCACTCTTGTAAGTGAGTGGATCACCCCAAGCACCTTTGGCTAGTTTTTGAAATATGTCGTTATTATAGAATTTGGTTGAACCCTCATAAATGCCTCTTTTGCGTTAGGTCTCGACATCTTCTAGGATTTTTAGTTTCTGAGACCGAGATCATGGTAGATCTGTTAAAGGTTGAGGCAATACCTCAATTGCCTCCCTCATGCACTATTCAACAACTTCAAGGTTTACAGGGGAAATACAACTTTTTACGTCGGTTTATAGTAAACTATGCCAATATTACTAAGGGTTTCATGCATCTTTTGAAGAAGGACACCCCTTTTATCTGGGATGAGCGAGCCCAAGAATCCTTCGATGCTTTGAAGAAAGCCTTGGAATTGACGCCTCTATTGAAGTCTCCTGACTATAGTAGGGATTACTTGCTTTATGTCGCAGCGTCCGAAGAGACAATTTGTATGGTTTTGGTTCGGGAGGATGATGAGATTTGCGAGCACGTAATCTACTATCTTAGTCGAAACTTAGTTGGTCTTAAGCTCAAATATTCTCACAATGAAAAGCTAGCTTTGCATGTCATCCACGCAGTCCAATGATTACGCCATTATATATTGCTTTGCAAAACTATTGTGGTTGTCTGTGTCAATCCATTTCAATATGTCCTTACCAGGTGTATCATAGGTGGAAAATACAATAAATGGATTGTCATTTTACAAGAATTTGATCTCGATTTCGCTTCTTCGAAATCCAAGAAATCAATAGTCTTTGTAGAGTTAATATCTAACTTCCCAAGATTAGACGAGGATGACATTCATGTTGATTCATTTGCGGATCAACACATTTTCCTTGTCTCATCGTCTGACCCCTAGTATGGAGACACTGTTCTCTATCTTCAAACTTTGAAGTTTCCTCAGCATCTCTCGCGAGATGATCGACAACGTGTATGATACCAAGCGAAGAATTACATTATTGTCGACGACACTTTACATCACCGAGGAATAGACAATATCCTGCGTCATTGTTTAACTCGCGAAGACGCTAAGTCAGTTCTAAATGATTGCCACAGTGGGGCTTGTGGTGGTCACCTATCTGGGTTTGTGACAGGCCAGGAAATTTTGCAAGCCAATTATTTCTGGCCATCTATCTTTAAAGATTGCATTGAAGTGGTTAAGAAGTGTCACCCTTGCCAGGTGTTCACTTGGAAAATGCGCTTGCATCTAGCCCCTTTTCATCTAGTCATTACCGTCGATCCCTTCACCAAGTGGGGGTGGACTTTATGGATTGCAACCCAACTTCGGCTGGGGGGCATCAACACATTATCATAGTCGTAGACTACTTTACTAAGTGGGTTGAGGTCATGCCTATAGTTAAATCCAACGGGAAGATTGTTTCCTTCTTTGTATTCAATTAAATTATCGCCAGGTTCGATATCTTGAGTGAGATTGTCACTGATCATGGAAGTCACTTTCAGAACGAGATGATGGAAGAGATATCATCCAAGCTAGGGTTTAAGCATGGTCATTCTTCCCCTTACTACCCCTAGGAAAATGGACAGGTAGAGGCTGTCAACAAGTCTCTCAAGACCATTTTGCAAAAAACTGTCAACCAGAACAAATCTGGCAAGCATATTATGCTATATCCCACACTTTGGGCATTCTGAACCTCGATCAAGACTTCCACCGTATTTTCCCCTTTCCAGTTAGTACATGGTGTGGAGTCGATATTACCTATTGAATGTGAAATCCCTTCTCTTAAATTGGCAGTCGCGCTCCTCCCTGACATTACACCTAGAGAGCCTTGACGAGCAGCGTTGAGACGCCTCTACGACTATCGAAGCAAATAAAAGATGTGTCAAGGTCCAATACGATAAGTTTGTCTATCCTCAGTTATACATTGAGGGTGACTTGGTCCTTTTATATGATCAAGCCAAAGAATCGCTGGGGGCAGGCAAGTTCAAACCCATGTGGCACGGCCCCTATATCGTACGACGTGTCTTAGAAAAAGGAGCCTATGAGTTATAATATTATGAAGGGAACATGTTGGTCAATCCCAGGAATGGGCTCTACTTGAAAAGATATTACGCTTGAGACCCAAGCTTGGGTGTAACTCTTTGTATACTAATGTAATTTAGTGTATATATATTTTCCCTTTATTTTTTGTCTTCGGCTTGCTTATCGAGTTTTCCCTTGGTTGGAAAATGTCAACAGAGTCTTCGGTCTACTTAGGATTCCCAGATGGAGCCAGTCGTCATACACAGAACTTGGCTTCCGCCACTTGGGTGGATTACTCACCCGAGGGTCTACTAGTGTCTTAAGGTGGTGTATGCCTAGGTCCATCCATGAATAATGTGGTCGAAGATAGTGTTGTTATAGAACTTTTGTGTGATGACATTTCACATGGTATTCACTCTTTGGAGGTTCGACTGGATTCCCGGTTAGTAGTATGTCAGTTGAATGGCATTTACCATGTGCGCGCTCCTACATTACTCCGATGATTCCTACAGGTACGCCTTTTAGAGCGACAGTTTGATTTTATTACTTATCATCACATACCTAGGAGTTATAATTATGTATTTGATGCTTATGCTAATTGTGTTTTATATTGGCATTTGTCACACAACTAAAGAAAAGAAAACAATCTCATACACATTGTAATATAAGTAATGCCGAAGAACCCTATTTTATATATATTTCAAAAAAAATATGATGTTTGTAGTACAAAATTGGGGCCACCACCCTCAATACACATATACATCCAATAATACAAAATCCATGACATCTACGCATGTGGCGCCAGATGTGTTTCATGATAACAAACTACGGAGTTTGTGAGATGCCAAAAGAGTCACACCCAAGCTCTGGGCACACCAACCACTTACCGGTGCATGGCCTCCGGAAGATCCTCTACCTGAACCATCGGAGTCCTATGTGTCAAATGAGACAGGTTGCCCTACACATTTTGAAAGATTCTCTCTGCTTCTTCTGCCACTGCCTCATCTCCACGGTGCCTCCGACGATGTTGTGGAAGCCCGTTCGATCATTGTGGACCTACGTCTGCATCACACAAGTGTCTAGCTAGTACTTAAACATCATCCAAAAATATTTTTGTTTTAATATACAAAAAAATGAAATATTTAAAAACTTTGACATACCTATGTCCCCGTAGGCGGTCCCTTGTGGCAGTGGAATGTCAAGGTCCCCTCTGAAGTCGATCCATGCATAGGGGTAGTCATCCAGAGCAATGACCTATCGTCTCCACCAGTAAAAGAAATCATCATTGTAGGGTGTGGGCACCCTACTTCCCCCTATCGTCTCATTACCTCGGTCCATCGTGCCATGGATGGATCGTGAGGTCCTCGAGGAATGATCTCGACTCTAGGTCCCAAACCTGGAAACCGCTCGAAGAAAAATCTACACAAGATGGATGCAAACCCAAAGTTCCTCTTGTCACCCTGTTTGCATTATGTCAATTGGCTATTCATATTAGCCAGTAGTGAGGTGCACCAATCGTACACCGTGGGTCTCAAACACTCTACAGAATAGAACATGAGTGGCCTCGATTCCTAGTGCAATGAAGTCGATCCTGTGATCCAGGTCAAAAACGAGGATAACAATCTTGAGGCTAAGATTGTTTATTGCTCGGATGGGGAGTTGACTTTCGACCTTCTTAGTCCCTGCTATACAGTGAGCGTCTATGTACTCTTCTATCTTCATATTGCTCCCAACTCCCTGGGCTTTGAGGTTCACCACCTCACCCCAACGCAACAACCCAGTCAAGAAATATATATCCTCGACTTCAATCCTTAATGGTTGCCCATCAAGGTTGAAGCTCTCACTGTCTGGATCCCAGTAATCCATGAGCAACTGTAGCAACCTTACTTGGGCCCTCATCCCTTTGAGTGCCCAAAACTTGTACAACCTGCATATTTTCAAGGCCATTTGGGCCCCCAGATCTCTTTCCATAGTAGCATCTACCTCCTCATGTTCCCTTTCCCTCCATTCTAGCACCATCTTGCCAGAGAAACATCATTTTTTGAGTTAGCAATCATCAAAAACCTTGTTTACAGACTTGTACGCGGGCTGCAGCATTCACAATCACGTATAGGGATGAGTACACAGTCTATATTTTACACGGTCACGTATAACCTCGAGTATATGCGACCCGATGAGTGGTAGCTCGCGTACACCTAAATACCTAATTTGCGCCTTAAATAACTCAAATTTTGAAACCTAAATAAAAAATGTATTTCAATAGAAAGGAAGGGGAGGGGAAGAGAAATTACCTAGTCTAGACAATCTCTGATTCCGTCACTTGGCGCTCCCGTAATCACCAATTGAAGATCGGAGGTAATTTGGTCCAAAATTCACTATTTGGGTAAAAAGTTAAATGACATAGTAAAATCTAGTTTTTGTTACTATTTATAGCAGTTTTTACCCACTTTACATAGTTTTGGATCGTATTTTCACCTAATGGACTAATACAATAGTGGATTGAGTTGGTTTTTGTAGTTTTCACCGGGGATTCTTGCGGTTCTTAGCATTATGTTGACCATTTGTAACAACGGACAGGTATTTCCGCTACCCAACATATAGGATAGGTATCCATTCCATCATACACACTTGCATTATCCTATAACTGTTACTCATATGCCTTAGGTACGAACCCATTTTTTGCGACACGTAACCCTCCATCTTCTACAACATGTGTTGTTATCAAATGGTAGAGACTTACCAAACATGGGTACCCTAGTTAGATCCTCTGCTCCATTTGGTGCCCATGCAGATATTTTTTCCGTAGGACCGGGAGTCCCTTATAGCCAATACATGACTTTATGTTAAGCCTCATTTCTCATTCATAAACATGTTGACCTATACCTAGAGGACTCCCAACCGAATTTGATTTAATCTCTTTTCCAATTCATTTTCAAAAAGCGAAAATATTGCCGAGTGAACTTGTCTCTTTCACACTCATAAATTGGATTTGACAGCACGTCTGTTTGGTACAAGTTTATCCCTTTTTCAAACCAAGTATACTAAGATTATGAAAAATGACATTTTTTGGCATTAAGTTGTTATTGCATTTCATTCCCTTGCTTGCAGTATTGAGCCTATAGTTGGTTCTCACTTTGCGTTATAAACTGTTTGCCTCAACAGTTTTGCATCCTCAACCAAGCAAAGTCTCGTTTATATCCTTTGTAACTTGACAGCATATGCCCAGGAGGGAACATTCCCTCGAGTGTCCATCTCCTGCATTCACCTCCTTGCATTGAGCATAGGTATGTTCCATTGATGGAACTAGTTTTGCTTACTTGTGACACTCGTTTCCTCCTCTGTATCATAGCATTCATTTGACTATGAAAGAACCAAAAAAGACGGGCGGGAAGGGAGTATTATCTTATATTGGCAGCAGTCGTGTCGCCTTTGAACAAAGCATAAAGTTATCGATTCCACTTGTCATCATAATTTTGGGTTTAGCATGGCCTTAGGAAGTTGATCTCATTACAGAGAGTTTACTCCTCCGATTGGTTGCTCTTCCAGTCCCTATGGAGAGTTTGATTGATGCCTCCTGCATCTCATGGCTTCATCATTGAGTCTATGCTGCTAGAGTCTTCTATATGTCTCATGCTCTTGTTCAAAGGATGTCTATCGACCTGTGTCATCCATTCCTCAAAACGCTTAACTTTGCATGTCATCCATACCCTCAGTTTGTCTCAGAATCACATGATGTTGTAGTCCTATTACGCACCCTGGTCCTACTTTCCTTATTGGTAGGTAACCTTGAACCCAGTAGTCAACATTTTATCACTGATCGTTGACGGGGTGGTTTCCCTTTTGTTCGATGGCAAGACATCTATTCACACATTGGAATTTGTGCAGTGTCTTGGATGCCATTAGCCTTATTGATGGGTTTCCTCGCCTTTGTCGACATTTTTCCTCATTGGTTGTTATTCAGAGGGTCTTTTTTGTTTACCGCTTGCACTTGGCACACGCAAAAGATGCACAGGGTCGTGGGTTTGTGAACATGTTCTTTGTCTGATTTCCTCCAAATCATCAAGCTCCTGCTTTGTACCTCGTGTTGAATGATGATAGATGCCTTAATTCTCTCCTTTCAGCGGGTCTCCTTCCATCGACTTCAGCTCATCTATTTTGGAAACGAGACCTAGAGTCCTATGAGTACCTAGAGGCTTGCAGTCATTAGTGGCAGGTTCTCTCGCCATCAAAAGTTGGGAATACATCAATGTATCCTAATCGATGGATTCTTCAAGTGTTTGAACCCGACTCCTTTATTCACACTTGTAAGAATGTACTCGGTGCCTTGATACCTACTTTCATCATCGGTAGGTTTTCTCATGTTTGTTAACAGTATACCTCAATGACCGGTAATCAAACGAAGTCTCATTGTGTTCGACTTCAACTCCTTTATTCACACAATGTAGACTTGCACCTTTGGCGGATTGTGTAGAATACTTGAAGACATCAGTATCTAGCCGCAACTTTCCTGAGCTATTGCTTCCTTTTCATTAGACCAGTACCTGTGTGACTTCAATGATCATGGGAGATTAGATTGTACTCCATTGTATACAAATATCTTCAGATTGATTTTGAGATTGGTTCTACTGGGCCTTGTTCATGACTATGACAGCCTTTGGCATGTAACCGCATTTGTATTTGCCTCCTCATGGCCATGGACAGTTGTTTGGTATATTTTCACATGGATCTGCAGTGTAATTCAAATTGGTAGCCATGCATGCAAAGTCAATCCAGATTGTAATGAGCAACTAGTTCTTCCAGTTGGGTCCCCATTACTCCAATTCTGGGTTTTTATAATGTATTTTGGCCATCGCAAATACTCCTCTGACCTCACACATTAGGGCATCTGTTATAGTAAGATTTTTCTCACCCCATGCAATCTTGCACAAAAGGCCTTTTTCCATTTCCCTATGCAAACTTGTAATCCCTTTTTGCAAATCCCAGAGCTAAAAAAACAATTTTTCCACATATACGCACCTTGCCTACTATACAACCTGCGTATACGCAGGTTGCACCACTATAACCCATGTACATCGGGAAATGTGTCCAAAATTGAAAAATAGTGTCGGGTTTTCATGTCACGTCACGACATCAATGATTCTTGGCCTTCCATATACTGGAAATATTCTGACTCGGCCCTTCAATTCCACTTGAAGGCTATAAATGGGCCAAATGCAAGCTATGGAAAAGAGGAGAAAGAATTCAACTTTGAGAGAAAAGTTACTCTGGAGGAATTGTTTACTTCACATTAAGTCTGCATCCCTTTATCCTTTAAGTCTGAGAACAGTGTTCAGCCCCCAATCTCTTCCTCTATTGATTGAGAACTTCATTGTCTCTCTTATATGAGCTTGCCTTTGGTGGAGGATTGAAGTGGTGGAGGCCCAACTGGAAGGAACTTAGTTTCTCGATTCTGAATCATGCCGACACTGAAGTCTGTAACTTATTCACTTATGTTGATTATATCTTAATAGAAATACTCTTTTTTCATCCAATTGATATCTTGAAAATATTTGAATTATTATTCCATGGGCGTATTTGTTATGAATGTTGATGGATTATGCTATTGAATGTGATAACATTATATATTATCACCATATGCTTGGTTGTTCAGGACTAGTTGCAAGTGTATTGCTTTGGGTCAAGTGCTCAACGGTGGACTTCATCGAACGTTCGGAAGAGGTAGGCCTTTTATCTTGTCTTGCTAGCATATTTGTTTATCTGATTAAAAATATTTCTGTGGTTGGGGTTTTCATGGTTGATCGGAATGGCCACAGTTTTGTCAATAGACTATCGACGTTTCGGATCCAAATTAGGATCCATCTTCAGGACAATGAGCCTGGGTTCAGATGATGAGAATATTTGGTTTTAAATACTGGAGTTGACGTGAAATCTAGGTGTCGGCTAGGTTGTTTGGTAAATTTCTTTTTTAGTGTGATTAAGTTTTATTAGGGTTTTTGTTTTGAGATTATTTTAAATTATTATTAAATCAATGTATATTAATTTTTTGTTTTAGTTAACTAGAGTCTAGGTAATCTGTAGGGTTTATTTTTAGGTATTTAAGTAGATTATTCAGTTATTTTAGGGTTTTCATATTATTGTTTTTTAGGATTTAATGTTTTTTTAAAAAGTTTTTTATTAATTTAAGGCTTAAAACTTAGTTATAATCAACTATGTTTATAAGATTAAAGGTGTAAAGATTTAAAGGTTCTTAACAAGTTATCTTGAGCTAGGTTAGTTTTAATTTTATTGTTTAAGATTATGAGTAATTTTATTCCTAA
>ML786977.1:512792-523092 GCA_009831015.1 Picea engelmannii
TGAACATTGCTTTCAGATTCAAAGTGTTATTTATGTTGTTATTCTTATATCATTTCAGTGTTATTATGGTGAATGTTCTGGTTATATTGTTGTTATTCTGCCATTACTAGCATTTTATTTTAGTTCTGCATACATTTTATATCTAGTATATTACAAGTGGTATCATAGCACTTTCCTCGGCAGAAAGTGTGGGTTAATTTATTTTTTTTCAGGGTAGAGACGTATTCCGACGTCTTTAAGCCACAGAGATCTGTCGTTACGCAGATAAACCCACGGTTGAGGGATTCATACACGCAGGAAATACAAGTGGTACTTAAGCGCATATCTGTTGGCCACCCTTGTAATCCATGTTGGTACCCCTTCGAGTGGTACCGCATCAGATAGCACATGTGTACGGATCGGCCTAGATTACCTAAAGCCCTCTTTAGATAAACCGATTGGTCGCCTAATTGCTATAGTGTCACCGAGAACAACACTCGGGAAGATACTCTCTAGTACCTAGGTAGTCAAGTAGTACGGCTAAGGGTACAGTCTATCCTCCTTAGTTAGTACCCTGAGATATTGGGTCGAGTACTACTATTGGACCCCGCACGAATATCAGAGAGCTATAGCACAGGCAAAACCCTTGTCTGTAGAACCCTTGAATACCTAACCCTTGGGGGACAGAAACATAAACAAATTAAATCTGACAAGATCTATTACCGCGCATGTGTTCGAGTTGCCAAGTAAATACACATTTATTTCTGGTTAAGCATTTGGGCATTTCCTCCCTGCAGTATTCTTCAGACCGGAGTATAACTCTGTGAAAAAAAAAGTCTGGAAATTTTTTCACCATTATTTGAGACCTATTCCATTGGATTCATCTCTTCGCCCTTATCACATTAATCCATATCATTTTTTCGGCAAAATTTTTTTACCCCGACTGCCCCTTTTTAGTTTCTTTATCCTCATGGCCCATACTCGTAGCCAAGACTTGGAAGCTCACTTCAACACCTTGCAATTTGGTCTCATTGAGACCCAACAAGAAGTGAAACAACTCAATGCCAATGTTGTCGCCATCAATACAACCATGCAGTCCTCAATGGGGGAAATCAAACAAGACCTTACCACCCAGCTTGAATCGGTCTTTTCAACACTCTGCACCAAACTGCATATCCCTACAGATAACCCTTCCTCTTCCTCACCTCCACATACTGAAGGTGACCATTCCTCTCATTCCCATACCTTGCAAAACCATCACTTTCAACATGACCTACGCCTTCCACGGGTGGATGTGACCAAATTTGATGGCTAGGACCCCACTGGTTGGGTAACCCAAATGGAACATTACTTCTCTTTATACGGCATTACAAATGACTTGGCCAAACTCCGGTATGGTGTTCTCCATCTATATCAAGAACGTTGGCAATGGTGGCAATGGAGAAAAACTTCTCGTCAAGGGTATATTGCTTGGACACACTTTTTGGCAGAGCTTTATGAACGCTTTGACACTAACACCAACCATTTGGGCCATTTGAAAAAGCTGAAACAATTAGGAACATTGGAAGACTTTGTAGCTTCCTTTGAGCATCTGGCTTTTAGAAAAGAGGGCATGTATGATGCCTTTTTCCGAGAGTGTTTTATCAGCAACCTCAAGGATGAAATTTGGGCCCATGTCCTCATCACTCGGCCTGAGAGTTGGGTGGAGGCTACCAAAAGAGGTAAAGAAGCACAACAGGTTGTATCTGCTCAAAACCGCAAACCCTCCTTTATCCCTTGCCCTAAACCAGTAAATCCCACTACTCCCTCTGCTCCACTAAAGATCCAAAAATTGACCAGGGTTGAAATGGCTGAATGCGAATTCAAATCCCTTTGTTATAACTGTGATGACAAATACTTCCTAGGACACAAGTGTAAAGAATAAAATCTTTTTATGGCCATTTCCGAGGAGATTTCAGAAGAAGATGAAGAAACTCCCTCTGTGTCTGAGTCACCTGAATCCACTGACATAACCCCTCCCTCAGACTCTCCTGAAGTAGAACCGGTCATTTCCCTCAATGCTCTCACTGGCTTCTCCACTCCCCAAACCCCCAAGCTAATCAGTTACATTAAGCATCGAAAGGTCATCATTCTAGTTGATAGTGGCAGCGCCCATAATTTTATTCATCTCCACATTGCCTAAGAAACTCATTGCTACATCCATGTTGTCAATAATTTCCAAATCATGATTGCCAATGGTGGTTCCATGAAATGAGGCGGGCGTTGTGGAAATGTGTGTCTCCAAATTGGTGACTACCACCTGAAATCCCATATGTTTGCTATCGACATGGGAGGTTGTGACATTATGTTGGGTACAGACTGGCTAAGGACTTTGGGTCCCATTCTCATGGATTTTAAAGAATTAACCATGCAATTTGACCAGGAGAGCCACCAATATAAGTTTCAAGGCATCATCGTCGGTTCACCTGAGATCATTAGTTCCCATCGCATGGAAAAGCTGCTCAGAAAGGGTCATTCTGGTGTTATTGCCCAACTCCATGCCATACAAGCAACAAAGACACCCTCGGTACCGCAAGACCTCCAAGCCATCCTTTCTAAACATCAATTGGTATTTTCCACTCCCTAAGGCCTCCCTCCTTCCCATGGTGTTCATGATCATTCCATTCCCCTTGTACTCAGAAGCCTTCCTCCCAATATTCGTCTGTATCGTCACCCCTTTTCCCAAAAAAATGAAATTGAGAAAATGGTCCAGGAACTCCTTAATGCAGGTGTTATCCGCACTAGTATGAGCCCCTACTCATCTCCTATGGTCATGGTCCTGAAGAAAGAAGGTTCTTGGCGAATGTGTCCTAACTTTCATGCCCTCAACAAACTTACCATGAAAGACAAATTCCCCATTCCTCTCGTTGATGACCTTCTAGATTAATTGAGTGGCACCCAATTCTTCACTAAACTAGATCTTCGTTCGGGCGACCACCAGATATGTATGAAAGAGGCAAACATTCCCAAGACTGCCTTTAGAACTCATGAGGGCCACTATGAGTTTTTGGTCATGCCCTTTGGCTTGTGTAATGCCCCCTCCACCTTCCAAAGCCTCATGAATCATGTCTTCCATCCTTTTCTTCGCCATTTTGTCTTAGTTTTCTTTGATGATATCCTCATCTATAGAAAAAACTAGACATACCATCTTGCTCATGTGGATCGAGTTCTCCATCTACTCTCTCAGCACCAACTTTTCTTGAAATAATCTAAATGTGCTTTTGGCACCTCATAAGTAGAATACTTGGGTCATCTGGTTGGAAAAGATGGCGTTAGGGTGGATCATAAAAAGATTGAAGCTATGCAAGACTGGCCTCACCCAAAGACTCTTAAGAGCTTGCGTGGATTTCTAGGCTTAACAGGGTATTATCGCAAGTTTGTTAAGAATTATGGGAAGATTGCAGCACCTCTCACTACTCTCCTCAAAAATAACTCTTTCACTTGGACTCCAGCCGTTGCTTAAGCTTTTCAAACCTTGAAGATGGCCGTGTGCACCACTCCAGTCCTCGCCCTTCTCGATTTCACAAAGACCTGTGTGTTGGAATGTGATGCCTCGGGGAAAGGAATTGGTGTTGTCCTTATACAAGAGGGTCGACCTTTGGCCTTTACTAGCAAGCAACTATCTGAAAGAAATCTGGGCAAATCCATCTATGAAAAGGAAATGTTGGCTATTCTGCATGTTGTGGATCTGTGGCATCCTTATCTATTGGGGCAACGTTTCCAAATTAAGACAGACCATCAAAGCCTCAAATATTTTCTGGAACAACGCATTTCCTCCCCAGAACAACAAAAATGGGTGACTAAACTCTTTGGATATGATCATGAGATCATTTATAAGAAAGGCAAAGACAATTTGGTTGCGGATGCACTTTCCTGAAAATATGAAGACAAAGGATCCCTTTTTTCTCTTTCATTCATTGTACCAGATTGGCTCCAAGTCATTCGCCGGGAATGGCTGCAAGATCCCAAAAGTTCGCAGTTGATCCACCAATTGCAGTCCAAGGCTCCAACTTCCCCAAGGTACTCTTGGCTCCATGAGGAACTTCGATACAAAGGCCATTTGTATTTAAGTAAACAATCAAAGCTTAAATCCATGGTACTTTCTGAGCTTCATGGTACACCCACAGCAGGGCACTCCGGGTTCACCAAAACCTATGACAAGGTCAAACGTTCCTTTTTTGGGGATGGTATGAAACAGAACATTTGTAATTTTGTAGTTGAATTTGATGTGTGTCAACGCAACAAGGGAGAAACAGTCAAATCCCCAGGCACACTACAACTGCTCACGATTCCACCTGCTATTTGGAAGGATATCTCTATGGATTTTATTACCGGCATACCCAAATCGGGAAATAAATCCATCATCATGGTGGTTGTTGATCGCCTTTCCAAGTATGCTCATTTATGCGCCCTTCAACACCCATTTACAGCATCCACAGTGGCTCAAATCTTCATGGATCAGGTCTTCAAGCTTCATGGCATGCTGCACTCTATTGTTTATGATCGCGACCCAACTTCCACAAGCAATTTTTGGCAAGAACTGTTCAAGATACAAGGCACCAAATTGCATCTCAGCACAACTTATCATCCCCAGACTGATGGCCAAATGGAAGTTGTCAACAAGTGTTTGGAAACATATTTGAGGTGTTTTGCCTCGGAAAAGAAAAATCAGTGGGCTCAATGGTTACCCCTAGCTGAATGGTGGTACAACACTTCATACCATACAGCTACAAGCATGACTCCTTTTGAAGCATTATATGGATAGAAGCCACCTTCAGTTCTCTCATACTTACTGAGTGCCTCGAAGGTCCAGGCGGTTGACCTAACACTTACAGCTTGAGAGGCTATTCTCCGTACCCTTAAAGAGAATTTAGTCATGGCACAGAATCGCATGAAGCAACAAGCAGATCAAGGTCGCTCTAAACGTCAATTTGTAGAAGGGGATCAAGTGTTTCTTTGACTGCAACCTTACAAGCAAACTTCCCTCAAGGCCGAGCATTTTCAGAAGCTAGTGCCCAAATTTTATGGTCCTTATACCGTACTCAAGTGTGTGGGACAAGTCGCCTATCAGTTAGCTTTGCCCAGCAATTCGAAGCTACATCTTGTTTTTCATGTTTCATGCTTAAAGAAGATGATTGGAGCTAAGTGCCAAATTCAAACCAACCTTCCAAAGTTAGCTGAAGAAGGATCCATTTGGCTACAGCCAGAAGCAGTTTTGGACCAGCGTGAGCATCGCCTACATCAGAGAACCATCAAGGAAGTGCTAGTACAGTGGAAAGATACAACTCCAACAGACGCCACTTGGGAACCAGCTACCATTCTGCAACAATTTACTCATCTCAAGCCTTGAGGACAAGGTTGTTTTTAAGGGGGCGAACATGTTAGGGTCCTAACCCGCACATAGGTAGAACAATATATTCATATGTAATAAAGGTCAATATTAATAAGGCCTTTCAATAAAATAGAATAAGGTGGATGTAAGAAGACCTAATAGAATCTTCCGCTTATAGAAGGATCTTCCTCTAGATGCTTCTTTTAAGTATAAATAGGAGTCAAGGGTATGAGAACCCTAGCTTGGATATTATTGTAATAGAGCTCTGCTCAACTGGAGGTTGCCCCCTCGAAGAGGCCTTTGAACATTGCTTTCAGATTCAAAGAGTTATTTCTGTCGTTATTCTTATATCATTTCAGTGTTATTGTGGTTAATGTTTTGGTTATATTGTTGTTATTCTGCCATTACTAGCATTTTATTTCAGTTCTGCATACATTTTATATCTGGTATATTACAATGTGGAACCCCACATAACTCCTCATGGTTAGAGAGTTATGGCCTTGTGAAGTTGAAGAACCCTCGTGAGTTATCTAGAAGGTCAAAAAAGTCAAAATTATTCTAGAAGCTCTTAGAAGAAGTTGACTAGTCAAGTGAGTAAAACTAGGAGTTAATCATGGGTTAAGTTGTTACAATAAGAAAATAATTAAAAACATGTTAGTTGCAACTAGAAGTGGAGAATTTACTATTTGTAGCAAAGTGGGTTAGAAGAGGACAAGTGGTTAGAAATGGGTTAACCCTAAAATAAAGAAATTGGGTTAAGTTGGTTACAAGGTAACCCCTTGAGGAAGTTACATGGAAGTATAAATAAGAGAGCAAGGCTCTCCTATTAGCACCTATTGAGCACATTGAATATATATTATTGTGTAATTTTTATGGAAGGTACTTATTTATATATCTGAAGTTGCGCAAGTCTGAGATAGCACAAAGGGTTGACGACAAAAGTTTCAGAATTAGAGAAAATACTGAAAAAACACTAGTTTTTTAGGTGTACATGGGCTATAGTGGAGTAGGGCACATATGTACACGGGATACAGTGGAGTAGGGCACATATGTACACGGGATACAGTGGAGTAGGGCACATATGTACACGGGATACAGTGGAGTAGGGTGTGTATGTACACAAACTATCAATATAATAGGATGCGTACATGAGGGTAAAGCCTAAAAACTTGAGAAGATGAAGATGTTGTGTTTCTAGAGTCTGAAATCAAGCTCTCAGGAAGGTCTACAATGATCCGGTACATCAGATCTATATGTTACGAGGAAAATCTCTTTATGGCATGGGGTAAACCAAAACATATGGAATGACATGCAGAAATCAACTCTAATCCCAAATATGCTATAGAAATGAAATGCTAACAAGACAAGGCCAAAGCCTACCTCGCCCGAACGTTTGACAAAGACCATCGTTGAGCACGCAACTCAAAGATTTTATACCTGCAACTTGTCCTCAACAACCAAGATACGTAAGCATATGGTGAAAATGTATAGTGTTAGAATATAGATTAGCATAATACATTAACCTACATGACAAATATGCCCATGGAATAATAATTCAAATATTTTCAAGATAACAATTGGATGAGAAAATAGTATTTCTATTAAAATGTTCAGCAAAAGTATATAGGTGACAAACTTATATAACGACACGTATCGGAACCAAGAAACTAAGTCCCTCCAACTATGCCTCCACCACTCCAATCCTCCACCAAAGGCAAGCTCATATAAAGGAGACAATGAGATTATCCATCACAAAGAAGGAAGAGCTTGGGGGTTGAACAAGGGGTTCAGACTTTTAAGGACAAAGGGATACAGACTCAATATGAAGTGAAATTTCTCCAGAGTGTCTTTGCTCTCAAAGTTGAATTCTTCTCATTTTTTTCCAAGGCTTGGATATGGCTCAATTTATAGCCTTCAAATGGAATTGAAGGGTCGAGTTGGAGCGTTTCCAATATATGGAAGGTCATGGATCATGGATCTCGTGACATGGCATAGAAACCACGTTATGTCCACCAAACCCGATGTACGTGGGTTGTATGGGAGCAACCTATGTATACACTTGTTTTCTAATTGATAGGGCACGTATATGTAGAAATGGAAAGGCCATCCAAGCAAGTTGCATGGGGTGAGGCAAAATTTGTTGTAAAAGATTCCCCCTAATGTGTGAGGTCAGAGGAGTATCTGCGATGGTCGAAATACATTATAATTCCCAGAACTGGAGTAATGAAGACTTAGTTGGAAGTGCTAGTTAGTTATGAGAATATTGCAGTCCATAATGACTTTGTACACATGGTTGTCAATCTGAATTACACTACAGAACCATGTGGAAATATACCAAATAGTTTTTCATGGCCATGAATAGGTAATACAACACAAACATATGCCATAGGATTTCATAGTCACGAATAAGGAACAGTGGAATCCATTCTTGAAATCAATCTAAAGATATCTGTATACAATGGAGTACAATCTGATCTCCCATGATCAATGAAATCATATAGGTATTGGTCCAATGAAATACAACAACAAATTAGGAAAGCTTCTACTGTAAGTTGGAGGTCTTCTACACTATCCATCAGAGGTGCAATTCTACATCATGTGAATAGAGGAGTTGACGGAGAACACAATGAGACTTCGTTTGATTACCGGTCATTAAGGTATACCGTTAACAAACATGAGAGAACCTACCGATAATGAATACATTCTACAAGTGTGAATAAGGGTGTTGAGGTCGAACACTTGAAGAATCCATCGATCAGGAGACATTGATATATTCCCAATTGTTGATGGTGGAAGAACCTGTCACTAATGACTGTAAGCCTCTAGGTACTCATAGGACTCTAGGTCTCATTTCCATAATAGATGATTTGAAGTCAATGAAAAGAGACCCGCTGAAAGGAGAGTATTAGGGCATCTCTCATCAGTCAGCATGAGGTACAAAGAAATATCTTGATGATTAGGAGGAGATCAGATGAATAGGATTTTCACAAACCAATGACC
This sequence comes from Picea engelmannii, assembly GCA_009831015.1. Lineage (NCBI taxonomy): Eukaryota > Viridiplantae > Streptophyta > Pinopsida > Pinales > Pinaceae > Picea > Picea engelmannii. The sequence continues at coordinate 521,143 of ML786977.1, forward strand.
CTATGTGTCTCTCACATGCACAAGATACAAGTAGTGCATGAAAAAGACCCTTTGAATAGCATCCAATAAGAAAAATTGTCGACAAAGGCAAGAAAACCACCAATAAGGCTAATGGCATCCAAGACACTGCATGAACCCCAATGTGTGAATATATTTCTTGTCATCGAACACAAGGGAAACCCCTTAGTCAGCGACGAATGAGGAGATATCAATTGTTGGGTTCAAAGTTACCTACCCATAATGAAAGTAGGACCAGGGTGCATGATATGACTACATCTTCATGTGATTGGAATACTGAGGGTATGGATGACATGCAAAATCAAGAGTTCTAAGAAATGGTCGACACTAGATTATAGACAACCTTTGAACAAGAGCATGAGACATATGGATAACTCAGGAAACATAGACTTGACGATAAAACTTCGTGATGCAGGAGGCATCAACAAACTCTGCATAGGGACTGGAAGATTAATGAGTGGGAGGAGTAAACTCTAAGTAACGATCTCATCTTCCTAAGGTCATGCTAAACCCAAACGTTGGATTAAAATAGACTCAAAAGTTTGTTCTTTGTTCAAAGGCAACACGATTCTTGCTGATATGAGATAATATTTTTTTCCCACCCATCTTTTTTGTTTTTTCATAGGCAAATAAATGTTATGATATAGGAGAGGAAATGAGTGTCACGAGTAGGAAACTAGCTCCAAATAGTGGAACATACCTATTCTCAATGCAAGGAAGTGCATGCAGGGCATGGACACTCGAGTGTGTGTTTCCTCTTAGGGTATAGGGTGTCAAGCTGCAAAGGATATAAAAAATGCTATGCTTGGCTAGTGATGCAAATTGCTGAGGTAAGAGGATTATAACGAAAAATCGAGAACTAGAAATAGGCTCAATACTTGGAAGCAGGATGATGGAATGCGATTACAAATTAACTCCAAAGAATGTCCTTTTTCTAGATTTAGTCCCCTAGACCCAAAAAAGTATAAAATAATACCTAGGAGAACTCTTCTAGCCAATGTTGACTAGAGTATTCCTTTTTCATAAGTAGTCTACTTGGTCCAAAGAAGGGTTAAACTTACACCAAATAGATGTCCTTTCAAATCCATTTAATGACTGTAAAAGAGGCAAGTTCACTCGACAATCTTTTCATTTTTTAGAGAGTCGGAAAAGAGCTTAACTAAGACTCAGGGGGAGTCCCATAAGTAAAGGTCAGAATACTTGTGAGTAAGAACATGGGGTTCGAACGCAAAGTCATATTGAAACTATAAGGAACTCCTGCTCCTATGGAATAACTTATGCATGGGCACCAAATAACACAAAGGTTCTAACTAGGGCACCCATGTTTGGTAAGCCTCTACCATTTAATAACGACACTTCTAGTAGCAATAGGAAGGTTCTATGTCGCTAACAAATTGGTTCGTACCTAGGGTGTATGGATCATGGTTAAAGGATGGTGCAATAGTGAAAAATGGAGTGACAACCTATCCTATATGCCGGTGAAATAATATAACTGCCAAAGGCATGAACGAGTAGTATTATGTTGGAAACTGCAAAATATCCTGGACAAAACCACCAAAAACCAATTCTTTCCATTGCACTATTAGTCCACAAGGTCAAAAATTAGCACAAACTATATGAAGTGGGTAAAACAATTTTTACTAATAGTAAAAATAGACCATTTTGCCATACCATTTGAGTTTTTTCACCCACATAGTGCATTTTAGGCCATTTTTCCCTCAATATTCAAGTGTCGATTGCGAGAGATACAATCAATGGAATCAGCGACCGTTTGGACCAAGTAATTTCCCGTCCCCTTTACTTCAATTTCAATGGTTTGAATTTCAATTTTAGGCCCCATTTTTTTAGTATTATAGGGCGTGACATGTAAATTAGGGCATACGCAGGTGATAGTTCATCGGGTCACATATACGCCTCCATATACATGGGAAA
>ML786978.1:0-19749 GCA_009831015.1 Picea engelmannii
CTATGATTTTTCCTCCTTTGAATAGTACCCCTACCCCTTCTTTTATAGGCTAGAAGGAGTTAGGGTTTTAGACGAACTCTCGGCCATGCATGGCTGGGAGTTCCAGTTAACCGACCCAAAGCTTTTCGTCCCGGTGGAAACTTTCCTGATTTTTTGCTTTGTTAGGTAAACGCTTGCTGAAGTGGGCCAGCCCACGTTCCAACGCGTGCAGTATAAGGCCTGTCAGCGTTCCAACGCGCCCAACAGTGGGTTAGGGCGCAGGTTACTTGGTTTAAGAGGTTTTTAAAGAGTCTATTCAGCATGGCTTTGGCAATGAAGGGCAATGAGTTGGCTTGATGCCAGGTAAGCATGTATAGTGCAATTTAGGGTTATAACAGTAACCTATCACAATTTATTAAACAATTTGTAACAACTTCATGTATGTGTTTCCCTTCTGAGTCATAACTAGTCCCATAAAAAATTATTTGAAATTAGTTTATAAAATGTTGGAAGAACATTTCAATTACTAAAAAGAGTCAAACTTGTTTTTCTCACTAATTTCAAGTAACGCTAATCAACCATAATACATAATGATTAAGTATAGAATAATGTGGGAGAACATGATCAACTTCAATCACTAACATTATATACATAGTATTTAATAATGCACATACATTATGATTCACAGAATGTATGCAGGAGGAGGTTAATTGAAATTGAAATTTTTTTTTGAGTTATGAATTTTGTATAAATATTATTCTATCTTTTAAATAAAATATTCTTAAAAATTATAATATATTATAAAATTGTAAGTTATTATTAACAAATAATTTTAGATTTTGAATTTTTCTATCTAAATATATTTTGAATATTTCATAAAATAATTCTTAACCCCAAACTTATAAAAATATTTGAAATGTTTGTAACTCTTAAACCAATGTAAAATATGTTTAGAGTAAAGATAATATGATTTAATTTTACAACTTATATAAAAATGGAAATGATCGATTCTTACCCATAATGCAATCAGTAGAGATGGAATGTTTCTCCGTGCCCCCGGACATGGTCCAAAAGCACACCTCTGGCACTCACAGGTTTCACACTATTGAATTCCCTTCTAAAGTTCGCCCTGGGTTCTCGGATATGGCAGGGATTCGACTGTGCATTGCATTGTGTACTTTTATGTTTAAAAATGCTGGTGGATTCCAAATTGTTGTTGTCTAAATACACAATATTTTTGTTTGGTAAATATGTTGCTGGTGGATTCCAAATAGTTGTTGTCTAAATACACGATATTGTTGTCTAAGATGTCGCTACATTATTGTTGTTTGGTAAATATGTTGCGGGGTAAGGACATGGAAAATCCGTGTAAAAATGCCAAGAACTTCTCAGATAACATCACTACTTTCACAGACATAAGTAGAGATACACTATCCTTCAAATGTAAAAGCGCTTTCTATTAAATAGGTGATGATGCTATCTATTCAAACGCCTCAGAAACGCGAAGATGAGGCTAGCTATTCAAAATTGTCTATGGGATAAAACGCAGTCATATGATATTGCAATTATAGAGGAAGTCTACTGATATTGCAATTTAAAATTTTCGCTGTCATTGACACATGTAGGATTGATGTCAACCATCTTAATCGCTACCCATTACTCAAGGATTAAGAAGATTTTAAACAATTAAATCGCTACCAGACTTCAACCATGCTAAATTGCTGCAATAATAAACAATATTAAATAACCACGATATTAAATCTCTACCTGACTTTAATGATATTAAATCGCTACAATATTAAAATGTCGGGTAATACGATATCGTAGTGTATCAACACCAAGAAAAAATCATTGTCTAAAACTGGTTGAATGGCTGTGTAGTTAATTTTCAAAGGGAAATTAAAAATCTAAACACTTACACCTTTCCAAGCAAATTTGTTATTTAGATTGTGGTGTTTAGAGCATGTAAAAACACTGTCCACAGTCAATGTCTACGGTCAACAATCCATATAGTTGTTCGACAATATTCATCTGGCTAACAATATTATTGCTCATTTATTAAATACATGATATAGCTACATAATACATCTAAAATCATTGTCAAATAGATTTGCTATCAACAATATTAAATCGATGTCCATAATGTTGTTGTTAATGCAATGGCTGTCATAATAATTAAAAAATCGTTGTGATAACCGCTATGTGCACATAATTGATGTAGACATAATTTAAGTGCGGAGATTAATCATCCAACGAAAACACGGAGATAAATTGATGTAGACATAATTTAAATGCGGAGATTAATCATGAAACTAAAACACATAGAATCAAGCGCCAATTCGTTGAGTTATGATATAGATGTGTAATATATATCATTGTCAACGCCAAGAAAGATCCAACAAAAAATCGCAGAGTAACATAAGGTCGCTATCCAAAGATAATCAATCAAAGTGGTAATGATAAAATTACAGAGATCATAACAATCAAAGCGTTGGGTAATATGCCTAGAAATCGTAGAGATACTATGCCGAGAAGTTGTAGAGATGAATCGATCAAAGATGAATCAAACAAAAACGCAAAGATACTCAATTACAAGAAGGCGCAAGGACCAATCATTCGAAAATGACTCAATCAAAATGCAAGGATACTCATTCACAGTAAGGCATGAGGATTAGAGATTAATCATAAGATTAAAACACAAAGATAAGTAAGGGATAGATGGCTGGGTGAATTTATCATTCACTTATTATTTGTTCACAGGAAAGCATGACATTTGAATCTATAGGTCTTTAAACACCAAAGTGACGATCGTCGATTCGGCTCCTGGCTGACTGTTCAAACACGGACTAATAACTAAAGGGATACGAGAAAAACACAAATTTCTTCATAATAATCAATAAAACAAACACAGAGAATTCATTGCAATCGAAGTTTGGGTTCGCCATGGGAAATCAATTTAAAAGACAAGGATCATAAGGCAGGGATGACTTTAAGTTCTCTAATTACAAAATGATGAATAAAAAAAACTCTTTAACACAATAAAAATAAAGTAGTGAAGGCGCAGGAACAATATTAAACTACCATTCAAAACTATGCACGTGTACCACAGCCAAATGCGAAAGCTCCAAGGCGTTGTCCTACGCGCACTCCGTCCAACTCCCGCTTTCCAACCGATACGACCTCATCAGTACCTCCCAACCAATGCTAGAGGTACTATTCTTCCCCCTGAGCCCCCTAAGCCACAAATGGGCCACACACACATTTACAGAGAAATTCTAGCACCCAACGCACCTCACAAGTTCCAGCTACCACTCGTTACCACAACTAGGTATCCCAACTCCCACAAGAGAAGTTTAGTCAAGACAAAATTCAGTAGTGTAACGTTAAACAAAAGGATGAGATCCATACTCCTCCTCCTCCATCCTTTTTATAGATTTTTAAAGTAATTAGTTTCCCAAATTCTCATTAAAATCCTTTTTCATTTAATTAATTAGGAAAAACCTCCCTCGTACACATGTCGTTCGATCCCCTAGTTGCACTAGAAAATTAATTTTATTAAATAATTAATTATTCCTATTTCCCTCACCCACCTAAAAGCATTCATAAAAACGCTCCTTGGTGTCCCAATATTCCCTTACAAATTTTAAATGACTCACGCCTTACTTAATTCCTAATTGAGTTCATAAATAGCAAGTTCCCAAGACAATATTCCTTACTAAGTTAGACATTCATCTTTTTCTTTATGTTTTCCCTTTTCTTTAGGTTTCCCCTTTTTCTTTAAGTTTCCTATTTCTTTTAAGTTTCCCTCTTTTTCCTTTTTAAATAAAAATCAATTTAGCAAGTGTAGATAAAACAACTATTTACCCTCTTTTCTTTTAAACTAAAATTATATTAGAAAAAATAGAAAAAAAACAACCATTTTCCCTTTTTAAAATTTTTTTCCTCCATTATAATTTTGACTTTAATAAATGAATTTGAATTTATTACCCCCCCTTCTTCATTTGTTATTATTATTATTATTATTTGACCACATGTTCTACTTAGACCTGGATTTTAATTTCACTAGGCTCGACGACATTTTTATTAGGGAAAATTGTTTTTAAATCTTACTTAGCACATCATTCATTTGAAGGCCATCTAGGTTAATTCACTTACCAGTTAAAATCACGACATGCCCTTTAGGATGCACTAGGTGCTCCAAGGGTGCTACTCGCCTCTTTATGGTTTCCTTGCACGATGTGCCCTTCAGGATGCACTATGTGCTCCAAGGGTGCCACTCACCTCTTCACTGACTTGGTAGACATCAAACCCCTAGAGTCAATACTATGCCAGGTGAGCTTGTGCAAGACTAGGGCCCTCTAAGTAAAAAGGCCCCTGCCTTATTGTGTGCCCCTTAAAATCATCGTGATAAATTGTCATAGTCTTCCCTCGCGGCATCATGGGTCTTCTCAAACTAGGTAATCATTAACCTAAAGTTAGAGCCATGGTGAGATTGCTACTAAGATGTGGCAGGGTTGCTGCCACACCTCTCCCTGAAAGTCTTTGGTTGTCTTGTGTGACCCCACATGTGAGTATGGTCGAAAATCTATCATCATCCTATATATATCAACGAATCCTGTCAACAATAATAATCAATCATCATAACATCTAATCATATGTACATATGCCACATCAACAATATTCAACCCAACAGTCCACTCTTTGACTCAATCCAGAGTCCAAGGGGTTTCATCAATGCCTCTACATCCTCAAGGTCCAAATTCCTACACACTTAGGAAAACCCAGTCAATAACACATGTATATGTAATACAAACCAAATAACATATCATCAAATCCATAATATCTCATAATCATAATCAAACGGTCAATTGCATAATAATCCAGATCACTTGCAAGAAAGTGTCCTCAAAGAATAAGTTCTCTCATTGCACGCAAGAGAGGAATGTTACATGTTCCTTAAGCTTCCTAAATTCATAATAAATTACATGTTTATACTGCATTAATATTTATCCCAGCCCTTCAATACATGCATATATGGATACAACAAAGTCCTTATATGCATCTGTTATTTTTAATATAGGAGTTGTTGTTAGGAGATGTTTTAGTTTTTGAAAACTTTCTTGGCATTATTCAAAGAATACAAATTTTGTTCTTTTCTTTTGTAGGGATGTTATAGGATGAACAATCCTTGAAAACCCCTTAATAAATTTTCGGTAATAGCTTGTTATACCCATAAAAGATCTTATGTCTGAAACATATTTTGGGATTTACCAGTCCATAATGGATCTTGTTTTCTTAGGATCAACAACTATCCTTCTTTATAGACTACATGTCCCAAATATTGAATCTTATCCTTATAAAAATCACATTTACTAATTTGAGCTTATAGCTTCTTCTCTCTCAAGATCTGTAGAACTATTCTTAAATGTTCTTCATGCTTCTATTTGTTCTTTGAGTAGATTATTATATTATCAGTGAAGATGATTAAAAATTTATCTAAGTATTTACTTAGGATACTATTCATTAGAGACATGAATGAGAATGGGGCATTTGTTAACCCAAAGGGTATCACTACAAACTTGTAATTCCCATATCTCATCTTAAAAGTTGTTTTGTATATATCTGCATATTTAATTCTTACCTGATGATATTCGATATGCAAATCTATTATTGAAAATATTGTTTCCCCACATACTTGATAAAATAGATCATCGATGCAGGGTGAAGGATACATGTTTTTAATTGTTATTTTATTAAGTTGTCTATAGTCTACACTTAGTCATAAGGTTCCATGATTCTTTCTCACAAATAGCATTGGTTCTCCTGAAGGAGATATACTTGTTATAATATACTGTTTATCTAATAACTCTTGAATTTGATATGGAGCATTTGAAACTGACACCACTCCAGGTTGTAAATATATAGAGAAATATATTTCTCTCTTAGGAGGTAATCTAGGAGTTTCTTGGAATATGCCTCAAAATTCTTGCAATATAGAGAAATCTTCTATATCTTTAATACTTTCTTCTCTTTAATTATCTATTACATAAAAAACAAATACTTTACATCCCTTATGAACACATGTTTTAATCTGCAAGGCTGAGATCTTCTTAATACTTATAGTTCTTGGTATCCCTTTTATATCAATGACATTACCATTTTCATATATGTAAGTAAATGTTTTTTCTTAACAATTTAGAATTACTTTATATTTTTCCAACCTATACATTCCAATTAATACATCATATGATCCTAGTTCCAAAAAATTCAAATATCCCTAAGTTTTAAAGTCCTTCCTAATAATTTCACAACCTTTAACAAGATTGTAACATTGTTTTTTATTCCCGTAGCAAGTTGTATTAGCCATGTTTTTTCAATTTTTTTTTTCCATAATTTACAAATTTATACTATCTTAGGTGAAATATAACTTAGACTAGCACTTGCATCAATCAAAATGGTAATTGGTTGATTATTCAACATACCTTCTACTTCCACCATGGAAGCTTGATGATTTTCTTGTTTGTTATCCAAGGTTGTGTTGGTCTTTGGGGTACTCCTTGCTATTTCAGCAACTATAGTAGCTTCTTGAACCGTTTTCATATTGTTGTTTTTTTTTTTGTGAGGACAATATTTAAAATAATGTGGTTTACCACAGTCCCAACATTTTACGGATTATTTTTGGGGAGTTTATTTGTTATAAAAAAAATTTGGTCTTGCATTCTTATTATAAGATGGGTTATAAGTCTTATTATTTCTATATTTATTTCCCTAAAACCCTTTTGCAATTTTCTTATTGAGAAACTTTCCTTCTTTTCTTTGCGGATCAAATCTTTCAACTTTCTTTCCCTTCTAGTTTTTATCATTTTCTTTTGAATTTCTATATTGTTCAAAACATAGTTTATCCTTATCCATAGCTTCTTCTAAAGACTTAGGATTTTCAAATTCAATCCTATCTTTATATGAGTTTGGTAAACAAGTAAAAAAACATTATACCTTTGTTTTTTCATCCACAATATATGGTACATAATGCAATAATCTTAGAAACTTGATGCAAAAGTCCTTCATGGTTAAATTTCTCAACTTCAGTTCATAAAATTCTTTAGCCTTATTTTCATAATATTGTTGTGATAGATATTGTTTCTTAAAATATTTTTTAAAAGTATTCCAAGTGATTTTACATTCATTAATATTTTTTATTCTTTTGATATCTTGCCACAAAATATTTGCCTTCTCAGTCAAATTATAACTGATCATTATTGATTTAAGTTCACTTTAATAATTATATATCTGAAAGTATTTTTTCATTCCAAAAATCCAAGCTTCTGCCTCTTCTCCAGTCTCAATCTCACTATTAAAGATTGGATATTTTTTCTTCTTAAATTCTCCCATGATTTTCTCATTATGCTTATGTTTGTGTTTAGTTCTTTGTTCCATTTTAGCATTGTCCTCACTTGAAGTTTTAGTTTCGTTAAAAAGAGATTATGTTGTTGATTGAGTATGTTCAAATTTATTAGACTTCTTCATGTTTTGATTAATTTTAAAATTACTAGAAAATTGACCTTTATTCTCGTCCAAGTTCTAATTACACAGTTTCTCTAATAGTATTTCATTAAGATCTTCTTGTGTCTTTATAATTCATTCATTATCTCCCTTAATACTTATCAATTCTTCTCTAATACCTTGTATAGTCTGAATTAATTTAGATTGTCTATTATCACTTCTTTCATTCAAATTAACCCATATATTTTTGTCACCAGTATTTCCTTGTTTGGTATTTTTTGGTTCATTTTGATGTGACCCTTCTTCAGGTAGAATAGTCCTAAAATTCAAAATATTCTTCCTAGAAGTAAGAATAAAATATAACAAAAAAATATTCTTCCTAGAAGTAAGAATAAAATATAACAATAGTAAATAAGTCTATGTGGTTGAGCTCATAAGGCCAAGTGTTGTTCCTAAAGCTCTGATTCCATTATTTCACATACCCATATATAATTTTTGTTTATTTATTTATTTATACTTCAATAATTCATTTTCGACAAAATAAAGTGTAACATTCTTTCATATTGACTACCCAAATTATATTGTTAAGAAGTTAGTTAAAGGTAAGCATAACAAAAAATTACTCCTTTATTTATAATAGTGTTATGTACTACTTACCATCTTTGCCTCTCCTAAACTATAATTTTTCTTAAAAGTATATATCCCAAATCTCACAGGGTAATTCATATGGTAATTGTTAATCTTCATGCTTTTCTTAAAAAGTATTTTTTGACAATCTTTCCTTTATTAGGACCTTGTAGTAACATTGTTTACCGTAAAGACTAAGTTGATGGGCTTACCAATTTAATGCTAGGGTAATGTAGTCTATGGTGGATTAGAATTTTACGAAAGTTTTAATGTAAGTTTTATGAGGGGTTTATATCGATCCCAACCATAACATGGGAAGGGTTATCCGATTACCACAATCATAATGTAGGTTGAAATAATCCAATTGGCAAGGAAAATGGTCACATCGTAATCATGTTTAACAAGTCGTAGTTAATGAGATTCTGACATTTGATAACATAGAAGTTGGAGGTTGGTAATGCTAGAATCAACATATCAGGTCTCTTATTAAACACGACTACTCATTTTCTTTCATAGAAACCCTTATGAGTTCTAGGTGTAACAAACTTGGGATGAGCATTGGGGAGGTATGCCCCGACATCCCACACATTTCTTTTGTCATTCGTCTTATTTTTTAGTAATCTTCTCACAAAAGATGAGGGTTTTATCCTATTGTTTCAAATCTCTGGTTCAAGTTCCCTTCATTGGTTGTTTGGACAATTTACCTCTGTGCTCTATCCTCATTCGATTGGATTTCACTCTGTCTGTAAATGGAATTTAAAAGTCTCGATGTAACATGTAAGAGGGTTATTCTTTGTTCAATGAATTTTCGTTTACAATTTACAAAATTCCTTTATAGACATCATTGTGTTTGTTTTATGTTCGGGGTTTTAGGGTTTTAATAAAGTTCCTCACACCTTTTCCTTAGTTCGCCACTCTGTTAATATCTTAGTTGTCTCTGTTTAATTTATTGTTTACTCTTTATAGAGTGTTCCCCTAATGGGCGTAACTTGTTACACATGAGATTATTATGTTTATATATTGTTTATATGTTGTCACAATTTTATCCTACTTGTTACAATGGTCACAATTTTATGCTACTTACAGTGGTCACGATTTTATTTTGTAAGACACTTTGGGATTTTATCATTTTTCATTGTCTGACTAGTACATTTCATCATGTTATCATAAATTTCATCATGAAACTTTTATATTTTAGCTACTCCTTATTAATAGTGTATAAACTAGTTACATCAGCTACAAACTAGAATTAATCACTACATCTAGAATTGTGTGTGATTATAAAAAATTGAGAGAAACAACATCACATAAGAATACAATGTTATATGACTAATCTAACCTAATAGTAGATTAAAAATATGACCTTAATATATAGATAGATAGATAGATAGATAGATAGATAGGCACAAAATCATAGAAACACAAAAGTTAGAGAGATAACAAGGTCTCTAAGGAATAGGATTAGACCTAAGAGGATTTTTTTTTCACTTTCTATTTCAAACATTAGTCCAACCGGTAAAGTTGTTATGGGTTGGTGGTTTTGTAACAAGGATTAAATTTAGATAAGGAATTGTAGGATCAAATTGATCTAGATTGATAATGACATTTTTTTTAATGTTTGAATTGTCTTATTGATGGAGTAATTTTCCCTCTTCTTAAAATACTTCTTCGGAAAATATTTTTCTTGACATTTCACATGAATTTCCATAGAATATACTAACTAGATCCAAAAACCAATGACATAACAATTTTGAAATATGGTAATGCACATATAATATATTATCAAGGAAAAAACAAGCTACATGAACAAGCTATTTGAACAAAAATTTACAAGTTAAATGAGTATATGTAAATAAATAAACATACTATCCTTGAAAATTCAAAATATGAGCTATGTAGATCAAGAATTGGATTTGTCCAACCGGTGGGTAATGGAAAAAATAAGAAACTCAAACAAAATCCATGAACAGTGTCACAACTATAGAAAATGTGTCGCAAAGTATCTTAAAGTTAGGTATATATAGATTGATTATTGTTGATATAGCAATGAAAATGCATGAGTTGACCCGCAAAAAGTCAACTAGTCGTTGCAAGCCACATGTGTTAGTGAATGATTTCCGAGGTAGGAAATATTCGTCATTATAGCGACAAACTTTCATTGAAATAGAGAGGAAAATCATGCCCAATTTAAAAAAAAAAATGTGCATGGAAATAGCGACAGACTTTCCTGGAAATAGCGACAAAAATCCCGCCCAATTTAAAAAAACATGAAAATAATGGAAACATGGAAAAATTTCGTGGAATAATCCACCCATATGTAGTAGTGTCGATAGGCCATGGGCCATTTATTTTCCACAACCTGGAATGGTCCCACAAACCTAGGAGAGACTTTGGCACCATTTCCAAACTTGATCGAAATCTTGTGCGGTTTCACCCACAAGAACACTCGATCACCAACTTCATAACTATGGTCAATACGATGTGTATCAACATAACTCTTCTTTCGATCCCGCACTTCCTTAATCCTTTATTTTATCGTTTGCATTTGTTCTTTCATTTCTTGGATTGCCTCAGGTCCTACCAGGACACTATCCTCCAATCGATCCCAGCTCAAAGGCATCTGACATGATCACCCATAAAGAAAATCGAATGGCACCATCTTAATGGTGATTTGATAGTTGTTTTTGTATGAAAACTCTACCATTGGAAAAAACTCCTGCCAATGATTTGTTTGGTCCGTCACATACATACGCAACATATCTTCCAAGATTTGGTTTGTTCTTTCTGTCTTCCCATCTGTATCCGGGTGATATGCAGTACTAAAGTTAAGTTGGGTTCCCAAGGCCTATTGGAAACTAGTCCAAAATCGTCCTGTAAACAATGTTCCTCGATCAAATATGATCCTCTTAGGCACCCCATGCAATCTCACAATCTTTATGATGAAAACTCTAGCTATGTCTGGTGCCTGATACATCATACGCACATGGATAAAATGTGTAGTCTTCGTCAGAGTTTCTACTACCATGAAAATCGAGTCATGCCTCCTTTCCATCAACAACAATCCAAAAATGAATTCCATTGAAATGACCTCTGATTTCAATTCTAGAATAGCATGTGTTTGTAGTAATCCTGCCAGATGTCTATGTTCATCCTTCACTTGCTAACATTCTAGATATCTCGCCACGTAGTTGACTACTTATGCCTTCATTTCTTTCTACAAGAATAAGGATTTAAGGTATTCCCTCGTCTTCATGACTCCTATATGAGCCAGGTACACTACTCTATGACCTTCATTTAATATAAAAATTATCAACTCGTTGTTACTCGGTACGTAAATCCGGTTATTAAACATCATTAATCTTTCATTGTCCATAGTAAAGCCCACAAATTTTTGTACCAACATGGTGTCTTTCCCAATATTTTCCTTAACCTATTTATACTAGTCATTTTTGCATTGTATAGTTAGAATATTTTCACGAAGATTCGTCTCAAGAGGCATCACCAAAAATATGTGTGGTCTCCAACTCAACGCATCTGCGATTCTGTTAGTTGTTCCTTTTATGAAAGTAATCTCAAAATCATACTTGCTAAGAATTTATGGCGAACACCTTTGTCTTACGTTCAAGTCACTTTGTGTAAAAATGTGCTACGAACCACACTGGTATTTTTTGAGTTTGAATTTCTATCCAATCAGGTAGTGTCTCCACACTCTCGGGGCATACACAATGGCCAATAAATCCAAATCGTGCATCACTTAGTTCTTCGTATGATTTCTTAAATTCCTTGAGATGTAAGTGATCACTTGACCATATTGCATCAAAGCTCTGTCTAAGCCTTCCTTATATGTGGATGTGCATACCAATAAGGTCTTGTCCATGTCAGGGAATTTTAGTATTGACGTTGTCATCAACAAATCCTTAATCCTTCGAAATTCTTATGTGCATTTCTCGGTCCATACAAACTTCTTGTTTTTATTCTACAATTTCGTAATCAAATTTTCTATCTTCTAAAAAACTTCGATGAACCATTGATAATATCCCACTAAAACCATGAAGCTATTTACTTCAGGTATGTTCCTCAATGCAGGCCATTCCATAATATCTTATACCTTCACTAGATGCACGATGATACCTTCATCAGAGATAGCATGCCCTAAATAATGAATCCTCGATTGATAAAAAGAGAATTTTGACAGTTTCCCGTATAATGTTTTCTCTTGTAAGAACTATAGTACCAAGCACAAATGTTCATCATGTTCTTCCATTGTCTGAGAATATATCAAAATGTCATCAATCAATACTTGGGAAAAAATTCCCAAGTACTAGAGGAACACCCCATTCATCAATCTCATGAATACCCATGGGACATTTGTCAGTCCAAATGGTAAAACAGTAAACTCATAATGTCCAAACCTCGTCTTGAATGTGGTATTAGGAATGTCTTCCTCCTTGATCTGTAACTGGTGATATCATGATCTCAAGTTTATATTTGATCAAACATATCATCTATTCCTAGAAACAGATACTGGATCTTGATCATTGCCTTATTGAATTGACGTTAGTCAATGTAGAGTCTCCATGATGCATCCTTATTATGTATGAAAATAACAGGGGCACCCCAAGGTGGCACACTTGGATGTATAAGTCTTATGTACAACAAATCTTTTAGTTTCATTTTCAACTCCTGTAAATCAGGGGTATACATCCGATAAGGTTTTATTACTATCGTTTCAGTTCCAAGTTTTAAGTCAATGGTAAATTCAAACTCTCTTTTGGGCGGAAAACCTAGTAACTCTTTTGGGAACATGTTTGAAAACTCTCGTACTATTGGAAGATTTTCTAGTCCTTTCACCACACCCTTGTCGTTTAGCGCTAATAATGCATATATCTTGCATCACTTGCACATACTCTTTCGTAGTTGTAGGGAATAGATGAACCTTAGTGAAACTCCCTTATTTCTTTCTACAATCACTCGTCTATCTCCCTCTTCATCAATCAAACTCAACTGTTTCATTTTATAGTTGAGTATCACCTCTTGTGATTCCAACCATTCCATACTGATCACGACATCGTAATATCCTAAGGTCATGACATACAAGTTTTCCTTCGTGACAAAATATCCAAGGTTAAGGATACAGTCCATAACCTTTTCTCCAACCTTCTTCTTTGCTCCCAAATCCATTTCCACGTAGCTAAAATTGTCCTGTTTGACTACCTTTACTTTAATTTTTTTTAGCATTGCAAAAGAAATAAAGCTCTCTGTAGCACATGGATATATCAAACTACTAAAGGTTTCGTCAGCGATGGTAAATCACGTCTCGAGCATAGTATATTGGTGCTCCTCCTGGTGCTTATTCATCGTTGCATGAATTAGATGGGTCTTGCCCAAATATACTACTATAGTGTGTCTGGCTGACTCGACTGCTCTGGCCCTCTCAGCTTGACAATCACACTAGTAATGTGGCTCACCACATGTACAACATTCGGTCTTTGTTCCAGTGCTCCTTTTCCCCAAAGAAAAAGTTGATGGCACACCAACGTAAAACTCAGGTCTCTTTTGTTGAACATGCCTGAACTATTGTTCCTATGCATGATGTTGTTGTTGGTGTTGTGGTCCTCTATAGGGAGTCTGCTACTGAGTCTTTGATCTTCATGGTGTCGTGGACATGGGTCCTCTCGGAGTGCCTTAATACCCTGAAGGATGTCTAGCTCATGTCTGATGTTGCTTCATACCAAATGTCACATGTCTCATTGGTCTCTAAAAAGTCCTTCTATAATCCCCTTTGATAATCTCTTACTAAACTATGAGGGCCTTTTGGACAACATCGTGCAACATTTGAGGCACTAGTATCCTCACTTTCTTATGAATGTTGACATTAAGGCTGAACATGAACTTGTTGACCTTAAGCCTCTTGGTGTTCAGACGTGGAGCATACCTAAGAATCTCCATGAAACGAGCCTCATACTTGGGCACTGTACGACTTCCCTATCGTAAGGTGTTGAAATGATTAAAATAGCACTTAATGAATTCCTTAGACAAATACCTCTCTCATAACTGCTCCTCGAACAATTTGCATGACACATCCTCGACAACCATGTTCAGTTGTGGCAAGAGCATCTTCCCATAGAAGAGCACTTTTGTTTAGCTAAAATAATCCCATGCAGACCTTCATGTTGGAGGTATAGTGACAAAGTTCCAAGCACATCACCATGTTCTCCAACCATGCTTCGATAGTTGCGTCATCCATGGAACCCAAGAACTCGAAAAAATTTACCTTCTCAAGTTTTAGGTGAACTCTACCTGTACCGGTCGGGGAACACTTCGGACCATCATGGGGTACATGCACCCTAGAATTATCTCTATCCATACAACTAATCAAGGACTCTGAAATCCTCTAAAAGGACCTCATCAACCTAGCTAGATCCCACAGAGAAATTTTCTCCTGTCTAATGACTTGTTCTTCTCCTTGGGGGTTATATCCCTCTGGTGTGAATGTTATTAGAGGCATCACGCCACCTCCCCTAGAACCGCGTATTCTACCTCCATGACATCCTCTAACCATTATTACCTACCTAGACACAATTCAATTTAATTATTGATAGATTATAAATCAAGTGTTTATATAGTGGAAGGCGTAATGATCCTAGTTCGCGTGGTTGAATTGAATCTGATACCATATGTAACAGCCCTCCGTTGCACCTAAGAAAAAGTGAATCTCAAAAGTTTTTTTTTTTTTTTGCATTAAGAAATTAACATCAACACATGATCACAGTAGCACCTAATCAACACCATCAAAATTAAAATAAATACCAGGTACTCATCGTGGAAATCACTAATGGCGCATTTAACATATCATCAAAGGATGGTGACACATAAAAATACATAGCGTAGCATATTAAGACATCATAATCATCTTGAAACAATTTACAACAACATTCAATCAGGCAATGAATATAAAATGACTACCCGCCTAACCTACCCTCCAAGGTTATGACCTCCAGGAAACATAAGCAATGATCAAGCCTGGTTTTGAATTGATTTTAACCATTTAAGGCATCAGGGATGGAAAAATTTTTGAGTAACAAGGAGGTGTCTGGGAAATTTATGTTTGGATTTCTTTTAGGCCAATGGTATAATAATATTGGTCTATTTAGGCAGAAATATTGTTGATTATTACCCATGTTGTCTCTAATATCCCATATGAGATCAATATCATGGAATGTATATGTTAGAGCTTCTTGTGCTTCAATTGCCTTTTTAATGGCTCTAGCATTTATAGGGGCTAGCACATTTGGAATTCTTCTTTCCCTTACCTCTGGTACTAGATTTGAATATGAATGTTGAGTTGTCTAAGATAGATTTTTTGTACTTCTAAGTTCCCAGTGAGGTTTCCATTCAGACTCATAAGTTTCCCAGTTTAAAGAATTAGGAATATTAACCAGTATTTTTGTACCATTCCTGAGTTGTACAGAGATTACTAAGCAAAGGTTTTGTAGATGTTCTATGCTTAAAAAGTCTAGAATAGAAATATCAGTTCCTTTAATATGTTCAACAAAGAAATCAAAATTGTTGAACAAAGCTTGCCATTTAGCAAAGTTAGTGTCACCAGGGGACTTTATGTCTTTATTCAAGACCTTATTCATAGCAGCAACATAAGTTCTTAATTTTTTTTTTTTGTAAATGAGATAAATCTCAAATTTCTGGATAACATTTAATGTTGCTTTAATTTCTTTGTCTAAAGATGAATAATTTTTTTCTGTTGCTTGCCAGAGACCAGAAACAAACTGAATAATTTCTTCTTTTTTCTTATTTCCTTCATTTCTAACCTGTTTAACAACTTCTCCCCAACCAATGTTACTAGCATCTGTTTCAACTATTTTGGGAAGATCATCATCAGAAATGTATAGTATAGGAAGATTTTTAGCCTTGGCTTTTATATTTCTAACCACCTAAGAATGTTCTTTTGTCCAAGGGCTTGGATCCTTTTTCAACCTCTCATTTAGTATTTTCCTATCTTGGGCATAACTTTTATAAAAATGACTGATGTAGTTTAAACTACCCAAGAACCTTTGTAACTGAGTTTTATCAGTTATTTTGTTGGGAAATTTGTCAGCAAATTCTACAGCATGTGTCTGTAGAGTAAGTTCCCCATTTCTTATTGTATGGCCTAGATATTTAATCTTTGTTTTGAATAATTCTAGTTTTTTCTTGGAAAATACTAGGCCTACTTGCTTAACTATCTGTAGAAATTTTTTCAGATGTTTAAAATGTTGATCTACAAAGGATGAAAACACAAGTATGTCATCAATATATACAATGAGCTAGTCAAAGTAGGGCTTCAAAGTGTCATCCATAACCCTTTGAAATTTTGATGGTGCATTCTTTAAACCGAATGGCATGACGTTCCATTCATAGTGTCCTACTGGAACATCGAAGGTTGTTTTAAATTTGTCCTTTTCTTTAATAGCCACTTGCCAGAAACCTAATTTTAGATCAAAATTTGAAAATATCTTTGCACCAACAATTCTTGTAACCAAACTGGTTTTGTTTGGGATAGGGTATGTGTTATCAGCCAGGACTTTGTTCAAAGTCTTGTAATTTACAACTAGTCTGGGAATGCGTCTTACTTGCTCATAATGTTTGTTCACATAAAACCCATAGCAATTCCAAGGACTAGTAGATTCTCTGATTAGTTCTTTTTTTAGGAGACCCTTTATTTTTTCTACACACAGTCTCTGATATTCATCATTCATAGGAATGGATTTGCTTTTGCAAGGTTTTCCTTGATAGTCTTCTTTGTATGGAAGAGAAACTTCATGTTTCTTCTGCTTCCAAAAGGCTATAGGATTTTCTGAGCACACTTGGTCAATAAATTCTTGCTTTAGTAGAAGAATTTTTTGTTGTATTAGGTTTTGGCTCAGTTGTTCTTTTATCCTAATCCCAACATGATATTACTTTAATTCTTCAATCTTGAAGATTTTATTCCTTATGGTTTGTACCATATTTGAAGTTCTGGGAGTAGAAACAAAAGGCTGTTTTATAATGACCTTGTTATTTCCAGAAGGAACGCTGATAAAATATCCAGGCCTCTTATCTGCTAGTATAGTAGATCCATGAGGTTCAACGGCTGCAAGGAAAGGTGTTCCTAGAATGCAGGCTATAGGGATATCTACTAGCAGTAATTTTAAATGTAGGCAATAATTTTTGAAGCAAAGGATAGCTTCAGGGACCTGAAAAGATATTTCTGTTGGGATATTTTTGAGTCCAACAACACTTTCTTGAGTCTTTTGCCAGAAAGTCACAGGAATTATATCATTATTCAAAAGATTAAGATCAGATCCTGTATCTAACAATGTTTTCAAATGGAAAGGTCTTCCTTGAATTTTCAGATCAATAAGGACATGAAATTTTTTGTGTTGGATCTGGACAACTTGTTCTTCTTTCTATTCTATCTTTCTTTCCAGTTCTTTGATAAACCTTTTAAGTTTACCAATTTATTTTCCAAGATCTGGGATAGAAAGTATTTGGACAAAACAACAAGTTAGTCTTGCTGTATGTGGCTTTAAGACTTTTTTAGAGCAATTTCTTGGAATAGAAAATGTTCTTTGAATCTTCCATTCATAGAAAGAGATAAACATATCTTTTTTATCCATAAAATCCTTCCATTTTTTGGATAGATTCACCTTTTCTTTATATGAACTGTTTTCAGCAAAATCTTCTGCATTTGGATGGGTGAAAAGATCCCAATTTAGAATATCTTTCATCCAATCGGATTTCACTCTGTATTTGTTGCAGCCCATCATTAAAGAAAGGATTTTTTTGATTTCAGGAGCAGATGGTCTTTTAAGATCTTCAGGTATATTGACTTGGCATCTCCTGTCAATTTATGTACAAGAATTCATCTGTACAACAAGAACATGTGGTTCATGAGCGAAAGGAAAGTCAGAACACTGTCGATGTGGACAGGGTTCCCTTGCAGTAGTATGTGGGGGTGGAAGGTTTGTTCGTGGGTTGTGGTTGGAATGCTCAAACTGTAATTGATCATCTTCTTTAAATGTAGAAAGAGTAGATAGAGTGACCAATTTTCCACAATCTAAACATTGTATTGCAAAAGGAACATGACCAATAGAATTTTCTAAAGAGTGGAGTGAGGGATGCAAACAAAAAGATGAGGTAGAAGACGAAGAAGAAACTGATGAGTTGTTTCTTGATAGAGATCTTTGTGGGAAAGAGATGACCGTAGAGGATGTAGATTCTTTTATTTGAGCACAATTGATGGATCTTGGGATGGGGGCTTTTGGTGTATCTATGACCCAATCTATAGGGAAAGAAAGGTTTTCCCATCTTATGGTTTGGTGTTCCATTTTTTTGTTCAAGGGCTCTGTCAAAACAAGGGTATTGGATTGTGAGGTACGGCTAGGGGTGTGCAAGGTTGCGGGATACAAAGTATTTTTGTGTCTAAAACAACCCCTAGTTTGTATGGATATGTTTGTCCTAGATTGATACATATCAAACCTAGTAGTTATGATTTGTGGTTTTAGTATATCCCCAATATTCTCATCAAAATTATATACAGAGAAGTTTGGAAAATAATCAAAGTAAACAGAATCATTTGAAAGAGGTGCTACAATTCCTCCTAGCAAAGAATTAGTAAATTTGTTGTGTGTCATGTCCCTGACTGTACATAGGGCATAGGCATCAATTCCTTTGTGGACTAGGGAACTAATTCCAACTCTAATACATCCAAAATGTAAATAGTTGGTTCCATGTTTTTTGGCTTCATTTTGGACTTCTTTGACATTTATTAAAGGAACAGTCTCGCTGACATCACTATTTTGTTGTATTCTGTTGACTGATTCTTTTACTATAACTCTCGAGACAACCTTAAGGTGAAACATATTTAGATATTTATAAACTTGGCTGGGAGAGATAGCAGGTAATTTCTAGGCAGCTTGTGGCCGAGTTTCAACCTCTTCAATACTGGCATAATTCAGACTATGAGATCTGTTATTTGCAAACATAGATTCTAAACTACTAACAGATTCTCTTCCGGGAGTACTTTATTCTTCAACATTTTGAATTTCTCGGAAAGAGACTGAAGAATCCATTTGTTATTTAGGAGAGAATACTATAACTGCACAGAAAAGTAGGGCGTTTCATCTTAGTCCTTTACTCTGGAGAGAGAAGATTTTAGATAGGCTCCTGGACGACTGCTCAAGCATAAACTAGTAATTCTTTCAGGAAGTCGCAGAAGTGGAAACCTTGTCTTTCAAAGACCCGAGACTTCTGATATGGCTTCAGAGTGAGTCACAAGAGTGGAAACCTTGTCTTTCAAAAGCCCGAGACTCTTGATATAGCTCTAAATTCTTTTATTAACAGACTTTATCACACAACAACGCTAAAATAAACTTAATAGAGAAAGAGGTTTGTTATCATACCCGGCGCGAAAATGGCTTCATGGCCTTGATACCATTTGTAAACATAGAAGTTGGAGGTTGGTAATGCTAGGCTCAACATATCAAGTTTCTTATTCAACACGACTACCTGTTTTATTTCATGGAAACCCTTCTAAGTGCTAGGTGTAACGAACTTAGAACGAGAGCTCGGGAGGTATGCCCCCGACATCCCACGCAATGTTTTGTC
>ML786978.1:25836-41670 GCA_009831015.1 Picea engelmannii
TTGAGTTAACAGATTTTAAGCATGCCATGCAATCTAAGTTTGAGATGACAGATCTTGGCATAATGAAATATTTTTTAGGGATTGAGGTTAATCAATCAACCAAAGGCATTTTTGTCTGCCAACAAAAGTATGCAGAAAACATCATCAAAAGATTTCGCATGGAAGGTTGCAATCCAGTAGAAACCCCCATACCACTAGGCACAAAATTGAGCAACAATGATGAAGGTCCTGCAGTGGACTCTACTCTGTACAAAATTTTAGTAGGCGGTTTGTTGTATCTTACAGCAACTAGGCCTGACATTATGTATGTAGCTAGCCTTGTTTCCAGATTCATGGAATCACCAAAAGATTCTCATTGGAAAATGGCGAAACGAATTGTGAGATATGTTGCAGGAAGTCTCAATTTTGGCTTATGGTACATTAAATCTGATAGTAATCAACATTTTGGTTACACAGATAGTAATTTTGCAGGCAGCCTAGATGACAGGAAAAGCACATCTAGACATGTTTTTCAACTGGGCATGAACCTAATCTCATGGGCATCAAAGAAGCAACCAATTGTTTCAATATCTTCTACAGAGGCAGAGTATGTCGCTGCTACCTCAGCTTCTTGTCAAGCTATGTGGCTAAGAAGAATATTGAAAGATATGTCACATACAGAAAAGGATCCAACTCCTATTTTCTTTGACAATACATCAACAATTTCTCTATCCAAAAATCATGTGTTTCACAAGAAAAGCAAACACATTGACACTCGTTTTCATTTCATACGCGAGCTAGTCAATAATGGTGATGTTGCACTACAATTATGTGGTTCTCGAGATCAGCTTGTTGATATCTTTACAAAGCCACTAGGAAAATCGGTTTTTGATTTTCAGAGACAACACTTAGGTAGAATCAGTGCTAATGTTTGTAGTTGTTGAGTTTAAGAGGGAGTGTTAAATATAATGTAACCTCAACAGGCTGACTGTACACTGCCAGCTGTTCTGGATAGCTGTACTTTCTATTCTTGTTTTTCTTGAGCCTATTTAGCTCAACCATCTCCCATTTTGCATAGAACTTCTGCAGACTTACTACTTCTTAACTTCTCATTGTACTCTTCTTCATACATTCTAATATACAATTTTCTATTCTTTCTCTCTACATTTCTTGCTTCTCAATTTATCACTATCTTCTGATTATGGCAGGGAAGGACTTGGGCCTTATTTTGTATCTTTGCATGAACTTACTTATATTCCTTCTGGTTTTAAATAGCTATAGCTATATAAAACAAAATAATGATTTAACTTAGGATGAATAAACTACATGAAAATAGAAAAGTGAAGTGGTCGATTACAAATAAGAATATATCATCATACAAAACAATTAAACAAGTTCCACTAGAGTGGAGATGTCCATGTTGTTTAAGCAATTTGAAAATTAAAAACACGTTTGAAAATAATATTTACGAACTTTTGTCTTGTCTAAAACCACTAGCACACTATTTTCTGCAAAATTGTTCTATGCATGCGTGGAGTTTCTGGATTTCATTTCATTTCAGATTGTAGACCAGAGTAGATGGTGATTGAATGGAAGAGACCTATTTAAAAGTGAGTTTAATGTGTTCCCAATACAACCAGGGTACAATAGATGGTGACTGAATGGAAGCGACCTATTTAAAAAACAGTAATTAGGGTTTTTGTTTAAGAAAACATTAATTAGAGGTTTTGTTTATCCAAATCATCTAACATAGACATATTTCTTCTGGTTTCTTATCTAATTCATGCTAAGATAAAACATAGTTCCTTGTTGTGAAAAACGAAGGTCAATCAGGGATCGGGTTTCGGTGTTTACAAAGGCTCGATATAAAAACATAATACATCATTGATTGTCGAATCGTGAAATGCGATCAAGATGTGGGCCCAACACTTTGGGTTTCGGCGATTGGAGAGGTGAGGGTTTCGACGATTGGAGAGGTGAGCGAGTATACTACAACACACATCAATGATCGTTGAGTTGGCAAGATGTGAGAAAGGTGTGGCGCCCGGTATTCCGGGTCTCGGCGATTGGAAGCACCCAACACAAAGATGAAATGAAACAAATACTTGCAAGTCACGATATTGCGAACAAGCTGTGAGCTCAGCAATTTGAGGTTTCTGGTGTGTGCATGTTTTAAGATGAGCGATTCAATTAGAGAAGCCGGTAGATGATACGAATAAGAAACACTAGAATAGAGTTTACAAACTCAATAAAAATAAGTTGAAAACATAGAGCACTCCTCCAAACACAGAATAACAAATTTTATTCAAAAATGCTTTCAAGCTACAGTCTCCAGATTACAATTCAACTATGGTATTTAAACACCAACAAATATCCCCTTCGAGCTTCTAAAAGGTTTAATCAAGGCGGTGATGGTGTCTGGTTTTCTTCAAAGGTTAAGGCAGCCACTGCTTAAAGTAATGTAAGACAAATTTATGATCGGTGTTGAATCCTTGAGTCTTGAAGGGTCAAGACGACCACTTCACCGTTTGCACAGAGGCATTGAAATGATTACATCCTGACATACTCCCTCTTATTCATTTCAAATCCAAACAAACTAAAACAAGAAAAACAAAATTGCTGTAAACAATGCATTACAGCGTACATACCCCTGATAAATTCTGAAGCAAGAAATGCAGAGAGAAAGAAAACAATATATTGGAATGTATGAAGAAGAGAAGTGAAGTACAATGCAATGGGAGATGGCTGAGCTAAATAGGCTCAAGCAAATCAAGAATAGAAAGTACAGCTGGCCAGGACAGTTGGCAGTGTACAGTCAGACTATTGAGGTTACATTATATTTAACACTTCCTCTTAAGCTCAACAGTTACAAACATCAGCACTGATTATGCCTAAGTGTTGTCTCTGAAAATAAAAAACGGATTTTCCTAGTGGCTTTGTAAAGATATCAGCAAGCTGATCTCGAGAACCACATAATTGTAGTGCAATATCCCCATTATTGACTAGCTCGAGTATGAAATGAAAACGATTTTCAATGTGTTTGCTTTTCTTATGAAAGACATGATTTTTGGATAGAGCATATGCTGATGTATCGTCATAGGAAATAGGAGTCAGATCATTTTCTGTATGTGACATATCTTTCAATATTCTTCTCAGCCACACAGCTTCACATGAAGTTGAGGTAGCAGCGACATACTCTGCCTCTGCAGAAGATATTGAAACAATTGGTTGTTTCTTTGATGCCCATGAGATTAGGTTCGTGCCCAGTTGAAAAACATGTCCAGATGTGCTTTTCCTGTCATCTAGGCTGCCTGCAAAATCACTGTCTATGTAACTAGAAAGTTTATTACTATGAGATTTAGTGTACCATAAACTGAAATTGAGAGTTCCTGCAACATATCTCAAAATTCGTTTCACCATTTTCTAATGAGAATCTTTGGGTGATTCCATGAATCTGGAAACAAGGTTGACTGCATATATAATGTCAGGCCTAGTTGATGTAAGATACAACAAACTGCCTACTAAACTTTTGTATAGGGTAGAGTCCAGTGTAGGACTTTCATCATTCTTGCTCAATTTTGTGCCTAGTGGTATGGGGGTTTCTGCTAGATTGCATCCTTCCATGTGAAATCTTTTGATGATGTCTACTACATACTTTTGCTCACAGAAAAAAATGCCTTTGGCTGATTGATGAACCTCAATCCCTAAAAAATATTTCATTATGCCAAGATCTTTCATCTCAAACTCAGATTGCATGGCATGTTTAAAATTTGTTAACTCGAGATTGTCTGTATAGATTATGTCATCAACATGTAAACATACAATTAAAATTTTACCATGCTGATCTGTTTTGGTGTAAAGAGTTGGATCATTTTGACTTTTGTTGAAACCACTTTTGATCAGATAAGTGTCAATTCTACTGTACCAAGCTCTTGGAGCTTGCTTTAAGCCATACAAGGCTTTCTTCAACCGATATACTTTGGTTGGGTGCTCTTAGACTTCAAATCCAGGTGGTTGATCGACATAAACTTATTCTTCTAAGAAACCATTCAGGAATGCTGACTTGACATCCATCTGGTATACTTTCCATTTGTGTTGTGCTACTATGGCCAATAGAGTCCTTACAATGTCTAATCTTGCTACTGGATCAAAAGTTTCACCATAATCAATACTTGGTTTTTGTGAGAATCCTTTGGCAACAAATCTTGCCTTATTTTTTTCAATCTTCCTTTTTTCATTGAGTTTAGTTTTGTAAACCCACATGACACCAATAMTCTTCGTGTGACTTRGMAAATCAACAAGATCCCATGTCTTGTTCTTCTCAATGGAGTCAATTTCTTGGTTCATGGCTTGAACCCAATGTGGCTCCTTAACTGCTTCCTTAAAGGATGTAGGTTGACATGACATTAAAGCAAAAAGGTTGTGTTGCTGAAAGTCATCCAACTGCAGATGGATTTCTCTCAAACTTTGAGTTCTCTGATTTTGTGGTTCAGAGAATGATTCTCTGCTGGAAGTTGAGTTATCCTGAGAATTTTCAGGTTGCCTTTGTACCTGCAATCTTGGAAGAATAGTTTGACATACTTGTTGTTCTGAATTTTCTGCATTTTCAGAACTTGGTAGCAATGGATTTTGATTGTCCATTTGTTGATTTTCTGAATCATTCTAGAATTGATTTTCCAGAAATTTTACATCTCTGCTAAGAATTAATTTCTTGGTGATTGGATTGTAAAGCCTGTACGCTTTAGATGTTTCACTATATCCAGTGAAAATACATTTCTCACTTTTTTCATCAAGTTTCTTCCTTAATTCGGAAGGTATGTGAGTGTATGCTATGCATACAAATGTCCTTAGATGTGCTACATTGATCTTTGTCCCACTCCATGCTTCTTGGGGAAATTTTATCTTTAGACTGGTGGTTGGAGATATATTTAGGAGATAAACTGAGCATGCTACTGCTTCATTCCAAAAATTATTTGACAAGTGTTTCTCTTTAAGAAGTTTTCTTTCCATATTCATTATTGTCTGATTTTTTCTTTCAGCCACTCCATTCTGTTGTGGAGTATACCTAGCTGTTGTGTACATGATAATGCCCTGTGATTTGCAGAAATTTGCAAATTCTCTGGAGTTGTATTCTCCTCCTCCATCTGACCCGAGTGCTTTGATATATTTTCCACTCTGTTTTTCAGCTTCTGCCTTGAATTCTTTGAATTTTGCAAAAGTTTCGGACTTGTGTCTGAGAAAATAGATCCATATTTTTTTGCTAAAATCATCAATAAACATTAGAAAGTAAAACATACCACCTATTGAATCTGTTTGCATTGGTCCACATAGGTCAGTGTGAACAAGTTCAAGATGTTTTTTGGCATGATTTGATGACTGTGGAAAACTAGTTCTCTTATGTTTTCCAAGTATGCAAGACTCACATGGGGGAATTTTCTCTTTAAAGATAGGAAGTCCTTTGACCATGGAGTTCTTATGAAGAAGACTTAGACTCTAAAATGGTAGATGTCCAAATCTTGTATGCCAAACCATACTTTCATTCAGGGTAGATGCACTTTGTGCATTTGGCTGACTCAGATTTGCAGTTCTGAGGGTAAGAGGAAACATCCTATTCAAAGTCATGTGGATTTCAGAAATCAATTTTCTACTTGAGATTTTGTCATATATCTTACAAGATGTTCCCTCAAAAAGTACCTTATAGCCTTGTTCAATGAGTTGTCCTACACTTAGAAAATTATGTTTCAGATCTGGAACATGATAGACATTGTATATGTCTTTCTTGACATTTTGTTTAGTATGAATAGGAACAGTTCCCTTTCCTTGAACTTTGACTAAATAATCATTTCCAAGTGTAATATCAGATGAGATTGAAGAATCAATGCATGAAAGTAATTCTTTGTTACCTGTCATGTGATTGCTGCATCCANTGTCCAGCAACCAAAGATCTTTAGGTTGTTGTTTAGTCTTGTGGCACGAAAGAAACATACCTCCTGTGTTTTGTCTCGTGTGATTTGACACATGTGCTTTGCCTGAGAACTGGTCTGCTTGCTTCTTCCTGCATTCAGATTCATAGTGAACATACTTTTTGCAGTAATAGCATTGAATTCTTGATTTCTCATTTGATCTTCTCCCTCTGCCTCTTTGAGGCTGGAAATTTTGATGTTGATTTTGTTGTTGATGTCTTTGACCTTGGAAATTTTGATTCGAATATTGTTGTCTGTTACCTCCACTGGAGTGAGGGTTAATGTGATTGCTCCCTCTTCCTTGGTCACCTCTTCTTCTTCCTCTGCCTCTCCCTCTGCTGAAGGAGAATTGAGTTTTGAAAGCATTGGACATTGACTCATCTGTGAGATGCAGTCTGGTCTCATGTGTCAGCAGAGAACCAATTAGTTCATCTATTGTAAAACTTGACAGATCCTTGGATTCAAGGATTGTTGTTACAACCATTTCAAATTTCTTTGGTAAACTTCTAAGTATTTTCCTCAAAAATTCATTGATCAGTGATGGTTTCTCCAGTCAATCTGATCTGGTTCACGATGCCCATGACTCTGGTCATGAACTGATCCACATTTTCGGACTCGGTCATCCTTAGAGTCTCGAATTGCGTCCTCAAGTTCTACAGTTTAACTGTTTTGACCCTGTCATTTCCATGATAGGAAGATTTAAGGATGTCCCAGGCTTGTTTTGAAGTACTAGTGCCTGTGATTTTTGAGAAAATTGAATCATCCACAGAATTTTGAATCAAGAATTTAGCTTTATTTTTTCTGTTTCTTTGAGTTGCTTGAGCAATTTTCTGCTGATTTTTCATGGCGGCAAGGTCTGTTGGATCTGGTTCCACATATCCATGATCCACTGGATCCCAACAGTCTTGTTCTTGCAATAATGATCTCATCCGAAGAGACCAGAACTCATAGTTCTTGCCAAGAAGAATCGAACCTTGAGTTGGTCCTAAATTGCTAGATGATGCCATATTTTAAAAATTTTGCAGAAAAAGCAGAGGGAAATTTCATATTTACCTATCTCTTTCACTAAAACCAGGTCTTCTTCTTTCTTGCAGTGATTTCAGAACTTCATTAGATGAGGCCTTTGAATGCTTGTCTCGCCAACCTCCGATTTGTCGAAATGTCGATTTGTCGATGGGAGCTTATCGGCCTTGAATTTGGCCTTGGTCACCGTGCAATGTGACCATGCGCCGAAAGGTTAAAGCGCTAAAGGATTTTTCGGTTCTTTGTCATTCAATTTTCCGAACTGCGAAATTTTCCTTTGGACAAATCAACGGTCCATATCTACTGATGATCCGACGGTCCAGATCTTATGACCAAAACTCATAAGACCGCAGTCAAACCTCTTATCGGGATTCGCGGCTTTGAGAGTCGAAATGTATTTGACCTCTTGTCCACAGAATGCCCGATTTCCCAATTCTCGATTTCACGATGGATGAACATTCCTTTCAGAAAATTTCTGATTTCTTTGATCTTCGCCATGCATCTTAACAGATGGATGACTCAAGTCTTCTTTGGGGGTTTCACCGTGGAGATTCCCGATATCTCATTTTGACGAGATGACATCAGCTGGGCCCCATAATAGAGATTTCCTCCTTTTAGGATTTCGGACTTCGTAATTCCAAAATGCTCGTTCTTCTTGTCCTCAGGATTCGCGAAATGTCGAATCCCGATATGTCGATGGCCCTTTTCTTTCGGGACTTTTTCGGAGCCCTTAGATTTATGCCATGCATCCCCTTAAGATGGACGATCCTGATTCAACCTTGGGATATTACGACTTGTGATGCTCTGTTGACAAAATTTCTCTGTCAACTTGAAACCCCGGTAGCTGAAATGTCGACGGTTCCCTCGATCTCCACCACGTGTCTAAACAAATGGATGGAAGCGATCTTATCGCTATTTTGTGACTTTCATCGTGGAGTGTCTTTCGTCAACTAGACCTCCGATATACCAAAATCTGAAAATGTCGATGGAGTGATGGCTTGGATCTACTGCCACCTATCCTCTGAGATGGATGGTTCACAATCCTCTCGGGATTTCGCGATACATGATGTCGGGATTTCACGTATCGGAGTTTTGGAGAGCAGTCTCTCGCTCGTCCAACTCCCGATCCCCGATTTTGTGAGGGGAAAAGATCGATGGCTCACAATATTTCTCGATCCAATGGTATAGAATGACTCGTGATTTCACAATTCGCGAATTCTCACGCTAGTCTTCTAACCTTTACACCTGCGAGTCAGTGAAATGCCGAGATCTTGCCACGTGTTTCTTGATGGACGATCCAGATGATATCAGGATTTCATGACTTCACAGGTCAAAAAATTCTCCTGTGTGCTCCAGAGAACTAAACCTCGTGCACTTTCTCACTAATCCAACGACTGACAGTCCTTTGCACAAGATCTGACGGCTGAACTTCTTTCGTCTTTTTCGCACACTCCTTGTCCCTTCTGAACTGGTTTCCCACTTTGGATCCATTCGCAGGACGAATCTTATGGCCTCAATGGTTGTTCTTTTCAAATGAGATGCATTCTTTTCTCCTTAGATGCGATCTTTGCTGCATTTTGTAAGGAGTTTCTTCTGCAGAAGAAAAATTTGTGAATCTTTCAAAGATTTGAAAGAATTTCACAAGTTCTTTGTTCTTTGCTGCAATCTTTGACATATTTGAGAGAATTCCCATAAATCTTTAAATGATTTTTCCTTCTACAGGAATCTTTAACGAATTTGAGCGAATTCTTTGAATTCTTCAAGATTTCTCGCCTCCTACAACTCTTCTTCATAAATCTTTGATGATTCTTGAAAATTGTGCAAGAATATTTAAAGTTTCTTCTTCTGCACTCTCTTCTGCACTCTCTTCTTCCTCGATATTTCGAGCATTGTATGCTCTACTTTGGCGCGTGAGCTTCTTATAGTGATCTTCCTCGTGGAAGTTTCCTGCGAGAGTCTTTTGAGAGTATAGCGGAAAACTTCTCCAATCCTTGTGAAAAAGTCTGTGTCGCGTGCTCTCAAGATCCGTGAAGCTTTGCGTTGTTTGAGGATCGTGTTTCTCTCCATCCTATGTGAAGAGGCTTATTGCTGTAGCTCTGATACCATGATAAATTATGAAGAAATAAATGCAGAGAGAAATAAAATAGTATATTGGAATGTATGAAGAAGAGAAGTGAAGTACAATGCAATGGGAGATGGATGAGCTAAATAGGCTCAAGCAAATCAAGAATAGATAGTACAGCTGGCCAGGACAACTGGCAGTGTACTGTCAGACTGTTGAGGTTACATTATATTTAACAACCCCAATATTTCTTCTTTGGATTTTAAATAATTAATTTCCCAAAGGCTTCATAAATATGTTTGCAAATTGTTCTTCAAACCTACAGAACTGAACATAAATTTCATTTCCATTTACCAGCTCTCGAATGAAATGATACCTCGTATCAATGTGCTTACTCTATTTTTGAAAGACGTGATTCTTTGACAATGCAATGGAATATTTATTATCACGGATAATTTGGGTTGCATCATTCTCATCATGCAACAATTCATTCAAGACCCTTCTCATCCACACAACTTGACATCCAGTTGCATCTGTTGCAACATACTCTACCTCAGTAGAGGATAGAGTTATAATGGGTTGTTTCTTTGATGCCCATGCCACTTCTCCATATCCAAGACTAAACACATACCCATATGTGCTCTTCCTATCATCAATGGAACCTGCAAAATCAGTATCAGTATATCCTATCAACTCAAAGTTTAAGTTTGATGTGTATCAGATACCAAGGTCAGTTTTTCTGGCAACATATCTCAGGATCCTCTTTCCTTCTTACCAATGAGTACTCTTCGGAGTCTCCATGAATCTCAAAATCAAACTTACAACAAACATTATATCAGGTCTGGTTGTTTTTAGGTACATAAGGCTTCCAACCAGCTTCTTATACAGAGTTGGATCAACATATGATCCCTCATCATACTTGCTCAGTTTAATACCAGTTGCCATTGGTGTTGTAGCTGGCTTGCAATTCAACATTCTAAACCTTTTCAACACTTCATTTGCATAGTTAGTTTGACAAATGAAAATGCCATCATCATATTGATCCACTTCAATTCCAAGAAAATATTTTATCAATCCTAAATCAATCATCTCAAAGTCTGTTTTCATGGCATTTTAAAAATCATCTAGATATAGATCTCCAATAAAAATTAGGTCATCAACATATAAAGAGACAATCAAAATTTTACCTTCTTGATTTACCTTTGTATACAGAGTTGGCTCACTTGGAATTCTGCTGAATCCAACACTGATCAAGTATTCATCAATCCTGCTATACTAAACTCGGGTGCCTGCTTCAATCCATATAAAGCCTTCCTTAACTTGTAAACTTTATCTCTATGCTTATCAATCTCATAACCCAAAGGTTATCTTACATAAACCCCTTCTTCCAAATATCCATTTAAGAATGCAAACTTAACATCCATCTGATGCATGATCCATCTATTCTGAGCTGCAATAACTAAGACCATTCTCACCGTGTCAATTCTTCTATAGGAGAAAATGTTTCATTGTAATCAATGTCGGGTTGTTGACTAAACCCCTGAGCTACAAGTATTTCCTTGTACTTTCCAACTTTACCATCTGCATTCAACTTAGTCTTATAAACCCACTTAACACCAATGCTCTTCTTACGTTCAGGTAAATCGACAAGATCCCAAGTGTTATTTCTTTCAATGGAATCAATATCCTCATCCATTGTTTTTATTGAGACATCCTCTTTAGCAACTTCATTAAAACTTACAGGATCACATGCCATTAATGAAAAATTCGAAATCTGATCTACTTCTTCTTTTTGATCATATAATTCTCTTAAGATTCTAGTATTTTGACCTTTAAATCTATTTTTCAATGAAGCTAAAGTAGGATTCGTTTCACTACTTACCTGTGAATATGTTTGATGTCCACCATGTTTAGATGGCTCACCATGCTCATGCATTCTGGGCATTCTAAATTGAGATGGGATGATATCTGGTGCTTCTCTTGTAGGACTTCTCGATGCAGGCATATGTGCATGTGTAACCAAATTTCCACCTCCTTCAGCCTGCTCAACTCCATCATCTTCATGGGGTAACACAGGTCCCTCTGAAACAAATTTATTAATACTTCCATCCCAGGCTTCCTCTTCTTTAAATTGAACATCTCTGCTGATTACATACTTCTTGGTGATGGGATTGTAGATTCTATATGCCCTAAACTCTTCACTGTATCCAACAAAGATACATCTCTCGCTTCTGTCATCCAACTTCCTCCTCATTTCTGTAGGTACATGTGTAATTGCAATGCATCCAAAATTTCTGAAATGAGAAACCTTGCAAGGCTTACCATCCTAGGCTTCCTAAGGTACACGATCCCTCACGGTCTTGGTCCGACATCTATTCAAGATAAAAATAGAGCAAAGAACCGCATCTCCCCAATATTCATTTGAAATATGCTTCTCTTTCAACATGCTTCAAGCCATATCCATGATGGTCTGATTCTTCCTTTGAGCCACTCCATTCTATTGTGGAGTATATCGAGCAGTAAACTGCCTTTTAATTCCATTAAGATCACAAAATTCAATAAATTCATTAAGTTTGTATTTACGTCCTCTGTCATACCTTAAGATTTTAATTGTTTGACCACTCTCATTCTCAACCATAGACTTAAACTTCTTAAAAACATTAAAGTCTTAATATTTTTTCTTCAACAAATACAACCAAGTCTTCCTACTGAAATCATCAATAAAAGTCATAAAATAAACACTACCATTCAAAGAAGGTGATTGCATAGGTCCACACAAATCCATGTGGACAATTTCCAATGGAGATTTTTCTCTGTAGGAAACACTTGAAACAAATTTCTCTCTGTGATGCTTCCCAAGTATACAAATCTCACAAGAGGTTGTAGGCTGTTGAATACATGGAAACCCTTTTACCATATGCGTCTTCTATAACAGATCTAAGCCACCAAAATGTAAATGACCATATCTCAAATTCCATAACAAAGATTCATATAAACTTCCATCTTTATAAGCATTCAAAGAACCACTCAAATCATTTCTCATAACAAGTGGACACATTCTATTCTTGGTCATCTCTACTTTTTCAATCAACTGTTTGCTGGGAAATTTATCATAGATTGTACATACCTTGTTCTTGAAGAACACTCTGTACTTTTTCTCTATCAATTGTCCAACACTAATAAGATTGCATTTTAGATCAGGCACAAAATAAACATCATCACTATTTCTTTTCTGATTATCCTTAGTGTAAACTAGAACTACACCTTTACCATTAACTGTAACCTTACAATCATTTCCCATTTTTACCTCAGACTTAATGGTAGTATCAATAGAAGAAAATAAATCCTTATTACCATTCATGTGGTTACTCCAACCACTATCCTAAAACCAAATATCATTAACACTTTCCCAAGTGATATTACAAGTCAAGAACACAGGATTTTGATCATCGTCACACTCATTTGTGATATGTGCAGAATGCTTTCCAACATCTGCCTGCTTCTTCCAACATTTATTAGCAAAATAACCAAAATTTTTACAATAATAACATTGTATTTTGGATTTATCATACCTCTGTTTTTCTTGCTACCAAGGTTTGCTACTGCTCCCTCTTAAATTAGAAGGATTTTGCTGGAACTTTTTCTCAGACTTTGATTCATCTCTCTTGTCTCTTCGGCCAGAAAATTGAACTCCTCTACCACGAGTATGAAACCTTCCTCTACCTTTGCCTCCGGTAACATGTAATTGGGATTTGAAATCATGCTCCAATGATCCTTCTTCATATCTAAATATTCTATATTCATGAGCAACAAGAGAACCAATTATCTCATCAATTTGCATTTGACTTAAATCCTTAAATTTCTCTATAGGTACAACAAGAGGTTCAAACTTATTAGGAAAACTTCTGAGCACTTTCTCAATGACTCTCTTATTCTCCATATCATCTCAATATTGCCTAAGCTAGTTCAAAACACTCATCACTTGAGTCATGAAAGTATCAACACTTTCATTATCCTTCATCTTCAGATTTTTGAAATCCCTTCTCAAGTTCTGCAACTTGGTTGTATTCAACTTGGACACACCTTGATAACAGGTTTCAAGAATGTCCCAAGCCATCTTCAAAGATGCAGCACTAGAAATATTCATAAAAATGGATTCATTTAATCGTTGTTGGATTAATCCAAGAGCTTTGTTGTCCTTCTTCCTGTTTTCCTTGAACAAAACATGGTCAACATTAGACAGATCCAATTATGTTTCCCATCAAAAGGCTCAACATAACCATCAATAACACAAGTCTACAAATCCCAAGAATGCAAAATCATCCTCATTCGAATATACCAAGATTCATACGACTTCTCGCTTTGAACATGAACCTGAACCTAAGAAGAACTACTATGAGACACGACCATTTATATAAAATTTGAAAAAAAATCCGTGCAAGAAAAACAAGAGGATACAATTTTTCCACTAACAAGAACAATCTACAATGAACTAAGTAATTGCAGGATGGACAGCTTGCTCTGATACCAAATGTGAAAAATAGAGGTCAATCGGGGATCGGGTTTCGATGTTTACAAATGATTGATATAAAAACATAATACAACACTAATTCCCGAATCGTGAAATGCGATCAAGATGTGGAACCAACACTTTGGGTTTCGGCGATTGGAAAGGTGAACGAGTATCCTACAACACACAACAATGATCTTCGATTTTGGGATATGCGAGAAAGGTGTGGGGCCCAGTATTTCAGGTCTTAGCGATTGGAAGCACCCAACACGAAGATGAAATGAAACAAATACTCGCGAGTCGTGATATTGCGAACAAACCATGAGCTCAGTAGTTCGAGGTTTCTAGTGTCTGCGTGTTGGAAGATGAGCGATTCAATTAGACAATCCGACAGATGATTCAAAACAAGTAAAAACATAGAGCACTCCTCCAAACACAGAATAACAAATTTTATTCAAAAATGCTTTCAAGCTACAATCTCCAAATTACAATTCAACTGTGGTATTTAAACACCAACAAATTTCCCCTTCAATCTTCTAAAAGGTTTAATCAAGGTGGTGATGGTGTCTGGTTGTCTTCAAAGGATAAGGTGGCCATCGCTTAAAGTAATGTAAGACAAATTTGTGATCGGTGCTTAATCCTTGAGTCTTGAAGGGTCAAGACAACTATTGATTCACCATTTGCACAGGGGAAGTGGAATGATTACATCCTGACACTTGTTGCCCATCCAATTCTATCCATCAACATGGATGTGGTGGAATGTGGTGGAGATTTGCATAATTTTATTTTTCAGCAAATCGATGAAGACTACATAATGTCGGGAATAGGCTCTCATATCAAATCTGGTAATGATAACTACGGAATGTGGGGAATAGGCTCCCATATCAAAAAAATATTATAAGAGAAAAGTATAAGAAAAAAAAATACAATATCCATTGGTAAAACTTCTGGTTTTATTTTTTAATCCAGTATGACTACTGCCTGAGCATAAAGTAGATCGTCATATGCTTATTGGCTATTAATTTAATAAGGCTCGCATTTACTGTAAGTATCATGGAAGTGAGTAACAAGTCTTCAATTGGTCAATTATTAGAGAGTTACACGTAATATGCACTTTGACACATCGACCACATATTCCTAAAAGTTTAGATACATTGAAAAGGACAACTCTTCTTCAAGTAGAAAATCATTCTCTGAAATTAAAAATCAGCAAATTTGAACCTTGAGAGAATTCCCTTATCAACTCTATGATATTAATCATCACAATCTTTTTTCATTAATGTCATGTCAACATACATCTTTTAAAGAGACAGCAAAAGAGCTACATTGGGTTCAATCCATGAACTAAGAGATTGATTTTATTAAGAAGAACAGACATCAGATTTTGTTGTTCTCCCAAAACTTAAGACAAGGACAAATGTTGGTGTCAAGTGGGTTTACAAGACTAAGCTAAATGAAAAGGGGTAGATTGAAAAACACAAATCAAGACTTGTTGCCAAAGGATTCTCAGAAACATTGATTATGGTGAAACGTTTTCTCGAGTAGCAAGGTTGGACACTGTAATGACTCTCTTAGCCATATCAGCTCAACACAAATTGAAAAGTATACCAGATGTCAAGTTAGCTTTATTGAATGATGTTTTAGAAGAAGAGGTATATGTGCATCAACCACATGGATTTAAATACAAAGAGAAGCCAATCAAAGTGTATCCGTTGAAGAAAGCCTTGTATGGATTAAAGCAACCTCCAATAGTTTGGTATAACATAATTGATACTTACCTAATCAAGAGTGGTTTCAGCAGAAGCCAAAATGAGCCAACTCTATACACCAAAACAGATCATCAAATTAAAATTTTTATTGTTTGTCTATATGTTGATGACATGATATATAATGGAAATCTTGAGTTAACCAGTTTTAAACATGCCATGAAATATGATTTTGAGATGACAGATCTTGGCATATTGATCAATCAACCAAAGAGATTTTTGTGTGTCAACAAAAGTATGCATGAGACATCATCAACATATTATGCATGGAAGACTCAATCTAGCAAAAACCCCTATAACCCTAGGCACAAAATTCAGCAAGAAAGATGAAGAACTTATAATGGATTCTACTTTCTATAAAAGTTTAGTAGAAAGCCTTTTGTATATTACAACTACTAGGCCTGATATTATGTATGCAACCAACTTTGTTTCCAGGTTCATAGAATATCCCAAAGATTCTAACTTGAAAATGGCCAAAAGGATTCTAAGATATGTTAATCATACTCTCAATTTTGGTTTATGGTACACTCA
>ML786978.1:41770-61029 GCA_009831015.1 Picea engelmannii
ACTAGTATTCTCTTTAACGGCATTATGGAATAAATTAGCGTAACAAATTCCTTTTCCTTAATAAATTAAGGCAAATTCTTTTGGTGAGAAAATCCTAAAACTCTGAGTTTGGGTGTAATTCATTTCTTGTTTTATGATGCTGGTCCATATTAAGTGCCTCTCCAAAGAGGCCGCATTCTCAATACTTTAAAAAATAATCGCTTTATGCTTTAAAGTGCTATCAAAACACAAGTTGTTTGGATGATTGAAACATAAAAAACAACGTTCTGTATTGAGTTTTTTTTTCCTAATTATATGAATGATGATTATCTCCGACTATTTTATGTTATCTTCTTAATTTACTTAATCATGGTGTGTTTGTTTATCTCCAAAGTACATTGGAAGATATTCACTTACTAGGATATCTGATTTTCTCTCCTTGTGTATATATTTTTTCTGGTTTTCTACTTAAAATAGTTTAAATTAATAATATTAAGATTTTCTCTTGGGTGTAAAGTTTTGAAAGTGTTCATATAATAATAATAATGAATATTATTTAATATAAGATGGATTAAGTTTATTATATTTGTTTTTGTGTGAAGTGGGGTTTTTTTATAAATTCCTTTTATGTTTAACTTAGAGTTGACACATGTCATTTAAAAAAAAAAAAAAATATTGAATAAATAGAAAAGTAATGTCCAATCTAATTTAAATTTTAAAAACAAAGAAAAATATATATGTATTTCAATGATTTTAATTAAAGATATTATGAATAGTGAACAATCTACTTTGGAACCTGATGAAATTTTTTGTCTTCTTTGCATCAAACCCTTCATCTTGAGAAGAGGTGCATGCGTCCATGGACTGTGTCTCATTCCAAGCAATTTGAAAGGAGCCACCGTTTCGCTTTACCTGCCATGAGACCATAGTGGTCAACAACTTATTCTGGCCTTCCATAGGTTTCAAACGTTTAATAATTCTTCTGAAATCACCCTTGGGTAAGATATTGAATAGAAATGGAACGACAACGTTGCTTAAGAGATTCGTCCACCAAATCCTCCCAGCTAGAATCAAGCAAGGGAGTGAGATGAGCGATGCCATCATTGGCTAAACAGTTTGAGATTTGTTTTCTTCTCTTCTACCGTTCAAGGTGAAGGGACCAAAAACAAATATTGAATGGACATAGAATGACAATTTTGCTTAAGAGATTCGTCCACCAAATCCTCCCAGCTAGAATCAAGCATCTTTGTCTAAACAGTTTGAGAGTTTGTTTTCTTCTCTTATACCGTTCAAGGTGATGGGACCAAAAACAAATATTGAATGGACATAGAATGACAATTTTGCTTAAGAGATTCGTCCACCAAATCCTCCCAGCTAGAATCAAGCATCTTTGTCTAAACAGTTTGAGAGTTTGTTTTCTTCTCTTCTACCGTTCAAGGTGATGGGACCAAAAACAAATATTGAATGGACATAGAATGACAATTTTGCTTAAGAGATTCGTCCACCAAATCCTCCCAGCTAGAATCAAGCGAGGGAGTGGAATGAGAGCTGTCATCATTGGTTAAACAATTTGAGAGTTTGGTTTCTTTTCTTCGTCCAAGGTGATGGGACCAAAAATGTTTTTAAGGACAGGTTGAAGGAGGTATAAAAGGGAATATAACCACCGATTAACATAATTTTTTTTTTCTTAGGGGAATCCATGTTGAAGAGATAGTTAGTTGAGAGTCCCCTTCAACTATACCTTTTGAGAATCTTTGACAATGAGTAATTCACATACCGTGAAACAAGTCCCAAATTTCTATCACATTATTGGAATTAATATCGATGAATCCCGAGAAAAATGGAATGACTAAAATCGTAAGATCTCGAGAGGTGCTCTAGGTATTCTCCATTCTTATCTCCACCAAGTTTTGGCACCTAATGAATGGTTAAGAATTCGACGGTCTCTTAATCCCTGACCTCCCTTGAACTTGGGGTGACATATAGTGCTCCAAGAAACCTGTTTCCACTTCCTAGCAGAATTGTGGAGTGAAAGACCATGAAGATGCTAAGGATGTAAACATGACTTTTAAGTTCCAACCGAGACATTTTTCCATAAGGATAAATAGGAAAGGAGAGAGGGGATTGTTAATATTATGGTAGTTGTTGGAGGTATTTACCTCCATGTGTGAACCTGACAAGAATAGAAGACTCCGGGAAGCAAGAGAAACCCTAATGAGCTGGCTAATAACCCTAGAAGCCTTGTCGGCTCAAGAAGATAATTTATATTAGTCTATTAGCCTCCAAGAGAAGAAGTCAGCCATAAATAATAATAATATACTGAACAGATAGTTATCCAGAAGGAGAAGTCCGCCCCAGCAAAACTGGTAGAACCACTATAAATACAGGGTGCCAGTTCTCATTTGTCACTTCTCAGAATTGCAGTTCTGCAGTTTGGTGCGCACTGCAGTTGCAATTTGGTGCGTAGGTTTGGAGGAAGAGATGGTGCAGCTACAATAGCAGGAAGTTCTCAGTTTTGGCTTAAATATCTCTTGGCTAGGGTTTGGACTATCTAATCAGCTTTTTGTGATGCGTCATCCTTGGGGAAAGGTGTGCTACTCTTTGTTTGGCTATCTAGCCTAGGGTTTGCTTCCGAAGGAATTCTCAGTCAAGGTTAAGGTGCTCGAAGGGAGGCTTCGGCCTATGGTTGGGTGACGAGGGTATCATCAATGGTAAAACAAGCATACCATATTCTATATTCTAAGAGGTTATGGGCCGACACCCCTTCAGTCAGCCTAAAATGCCGGAAGGAAACATAGCCGCTAGATATTGAGCTCGTTGAGGAACTGTCGCTAGGGTTACTAGCAGGAACATCTTCCAAAAGCACTGCAGCTAGGGTTACCAACAAAAGTAGTTGCAGAAACCCTAAACATCTTGTCGAGGCACCTTAAGTGACAAGATTGATCTAATCTCTGGATAGATCAGTGCACCCTAGCCTATCGCATCTCCTGGTACACTCAGAAGGTCAGGATGTGAAGTTTGGATTTTCGGTCAAATCTAGGGTTTGACCAAGTCAAGCAAGCCATGACGAACTCTATGAAGTCTAAGAACAAGATAGATGGAGCCTCTAACTTCAGAGCATGGAAGACAAGGATTGACCTCATCCTTGCTAAGAATAAAGTGTTGGACATTGTGAAAGGAAAGATCATGAAGCCAAATTTTGAAGAAGGAGAAGAGAAGGAACTGCAAAACGTTGCAGCTATGGAGAAGTTCAAAGATATTGATAACAATGCCATGAGTATCATAGTGGATTCCATAAAAGACCACTTGATACCCTACATCTCCCATCTTGACTCATCGAAGAAGATGTACAATGCCCTAACAAATCTCTTCTCAGTCAAAAACATTGGACAAGTTATGAGTCTAAAGAATGAGCTCTGTGACATGAAGATGAATGATGACGATAGAATAACATCATATTTTGTAAGGATCTCCCAGTTAAGAGATCAACTACAAGCTATTGAAGAGATCACTTTAGAAAATGAATTGGTGAACATAGTACTCAATGGTCTTCCCAAGACATGGAATGCATTTGCCACAAGCATGAACACAAGGAAGGAGTACCCGACATTTGAAGAACTTTGGACTTGTTGTGCTCAAGAAGAATCAAGGATCAATGCAAAAGAGAAAGCCCAAAAGAAGTATGATGATCAAGCCTTCACAGTAAGATTCAAGAACTTCAGGAACAAAAGGAAGTTTGGTTCAAGGAGGAATCCAAATCAAGAGAAAAACATTTCATAAATACAATGCTTCAACTATCAGAAGTACGATCACTACAGGAGTCAGTGTCTCGAGCTAAAGAAAAGGAAGGAGAAACACAAAGAATTGATTGCCGAAGAAAAGGAGCCTACAAACAAGACTAAGCAGGATGGAAGAGACTTCTTCTACTAAAAAGGTAACAACACTCTTCTTATTTCTTGTACATATCTTACTTGCATCGTATTTGTACATATCTTGTATATCTATCTCTTGGAAAATAATGTGTTCCAGGAAGAACTATACCTATGGAAGAACAACAAGTTAAGAATGAATATCATTAGAGAATACACATGAATGGATGAAATACAAATCATATGGAAGCTACTGTAAGATAAGTTGAATCAATCATGAAGAGATTTAGAAGTCAGACATCAAGAGAAATTGGAGAAAGAATTATGACGACAACTAAGATGGAAGCGTGGACTCTGTCAGATAGAAGAGCCAATTATATATTACAGAAGACAATAAGGATGCAAATGAAAGTATGGACTCTATCAAACGGAGGGAGCCAATTATATGCATTCTTACATGAAGCAAGGATTAGGAGGGAGCTAATCCTATGATCCATTGAAGATGATGAAATGTATATATCCATGGTAGTAGCCATTGAAAGACAGTACGTGTTCAGCTCAACTACAGAAGAAGACCTCTTCGAAGAAAAGCCTTAAAGTATTCCTGGTTGTCCATCCAGATCCGTGATCCTATGATGAAAGGTAGAAGTGGAATCTCTAGGGCATGGAATTTACAAGAAACTCCATGGACCAAAAAGTAAAATAAAAACATGAAGAAGAACATAAAGATTCCAAGAAAGAAAAAGAAGAACCAAAACAACCAGTCATTATATCAAGAATCACAAGATTACCATCCTGATAAGAACTCACTAAAAGCAATCAAGCAGAAGAACTGAAAGTTGTGATGAAGAACAGTGTACGAAAGACTTATGAATGAAAGCATTGTGAGATCTAGAACCAGAGGTTCTCTCAGATGGAGGGAGGAGACTATGATGATTGATTGTTCCTGTACATCAGACTTATCTCTATATAAGTCATTATATCATCCGCAACATCCATGATTCAAAATTCTACATCAGACGAATGCAAAGAATGTTCTCCAGAAAAATTGAATAAAGAGCGTATGAAGAGAAATCTCAATACTTTGAGGCATACCAGGAAGAGACTCCTGTATACAGAAGACAACATGATGGAGAACCTCCAGTGCATAGTAGAAGCGTGGTGAAGATTTCCTATAACATCAAGATGACTACTCAGAATATCAGATCTCATGATGACAGAAGAAGTGCCACATGGATATACTCTATTATTCAGATCTACATGAATCCTTCACAATGTTCCAGACTACAGTACAAGAATTACACTATCCATGATGAAGTACAGAAAGAATGATGCAGGAGCATCGCCAACTCATCAAGGAGCATCACCCAAGACAAGCGAGCCAGCATGAAAGACAACGAATAGCTGGACAAGGCCAGCCGAAACTTTTTGAATTTTGATTCAAGAGATCTGCTAGTGTATAAATGAACCATTTATGGAAAGCGCCTTTGTACATTATAGCATACCTTGAGCCTTTAAGCTCTCGTCCTTAGGTAGATGAGGCATTTAATAGGTTTAATGCAGGTAGATAGGATTTTATTTTCCAGATTAGACAGTTTTAGAGTCTAAGAGGGAAAACGGATATAGACACCCTCGTTGTATCATTGTAACAAGAGCTAGCATTCAGAAGAGAAGAGCAAGCAGAGAAATCTATGAAGAACACCCATGTACAGAAGATTGAATAAATAGAATGATTTTTTTTTTCAATTTCATGGTTGTTGTTGTTTTTCTATGTTAATGTTGTGCTCATGAATGTTTTCTTTTTGGATATGCATTTGCTTGCTATATGTTGTGCATTAGATTTCAGGGATTTAAAATGAAGTCTGAAAGAGAGAAGAGAATAAGTTTCAATTGTTTCTCTGTTTGAGCTGGGAGATTCCTGCATAGGGTGCAGTTGAATTCATCCGCAAGGAGTGCGTCGATAAGGGCTCGATAGTTAAACACTTATTCTCATTCAGTCGAAGTCTCAGTTGTTAACCAGAGAAAAAGAAGATAGAGGTTGCTACTGCAGGAAGTGCACAGAGTCAGAGGATTTAACACTTGGGAAGTTGTTGAATGATTTCCGCAAGGAGTGCGCGCAAATACCTCTGACAGAATCAGAGTAAGAAAGCTCAGGAGGTATGCACCTTCTTGGTACAGCTGAAAGAGAGCCGAGGAGGTTTAGGTCGAGGAAGATTCGAGCAGAGATTGGAAACGCAAGTGTTGGAAAGTGG
Source organism: Picea engelmannii (assembly GCA_009831015.1). Taxonomy (NCBI): domain Eukaryota; kingdom Viridiplantae; phylum Streptophyta; class Pinopsida; order Pinales; family Pinaceae; genus Picea; species Picea engelmannii. Next base: position 47,871 of record ML786978.1, read on the forward strand.
ATTCTGGAAGGAACTTTAGTCTTCTGAAGAAATCCGAGAGTAAAGGGAAGCGATGGTCAGGATTCGCAGAGGAGAGTAGTGAAAATCCTGTCAGTCGTCAGATCTTGGAAAGTTGCGTAGGGTTTAAGCCTCGAAGGAGCAGAGGAGGAGTCCCGGAGGGGCATCGGGATATTGGCATCATCAGGTTTTCATAAAGTTGAGAATCAAGACCTTGAAAGTCCCGAAATCCTGAGAAGGGATCTCAACCGTAGATCTTGGCAAGACGCGTGTCCAAGGATTGTGAAGAGTTCGGGGTTTGACATTTCAGAGTTCTCATTGACGAGAGACTCACAACACAAGAATTTGCGAAAACCCAAATTGCGATATCCACACAGTCGATGAGCTGAGTGGAGAACAGGTGGCAGGCTATCGGAGTTCGGGGTTTGGAAGGTCCCGTGAACATCGACCATGGAAATCGCGAAAACCTGATACGCGATTTTTTGACAAGGTTAAGCCTGGAGTGGAGGATAGGTGGCATCGGAATTCGGGGATCGGAGGTCCCAGAGGTGTGAGTTCTACACTGTTCGAACTCGCGAATTCCAAAATATCGATAAGGGTGAAGGGCGTGGTCACGTGGAATGGCAGGTCACGTGCGAACGGAGTAGTCAGAGGGCCAACGCCAGAGCTGGAGTGCCATCAGGAATCGGGAATCGAGAATTCACTAGGGGAGCAACTCTTGACAACAAAAAAACCGATTTCCCGACAGGGAGATTCTCGACAGGAGACGAGGAAGGCGCGAAGTGGATATTCCATCGGGGTTCGGGGATTTGTGAGACCCGAATCCATGAGCACAGAACTCACAATCAAGTGAGTTCCGATTTCCTGATTGAAGAAGGAGATCACCGGGAGAACCTGTGGGCATTGAGAACTTTCGACAAGGGGTTGAAGAGTATTTTGACTCTTTGGGCCTAGAAGAGGAAGGTCCTAGTTGAAGCAGTCGATCTTAGAGAGGCAGGGGCTACATCAGAGTGGTATCATAGCAGGAGAAGAGTTCTCTTTGTTTTCGGTAGCAGAGAGAAGACGAATTCACCATGCCTCCCAGAAGAGAAAGACAATCACCTAACCCAGAGGACAGGGAGGTGAGAAGAAGAGGTAGGCTGGAAGGGAATCCAGAGATGGAAAGACAGATACGAGATCTCAGAGAGAGAATCGAGGAGATGGAAACAGCTTAGAGATGCACAACTGGTGCAGGGGATCTTAGTGATTCCGACAATGAGGTTGAAGTTGAACCACAAGGAGAAGTTGCAGCCGAGGATGCAGCAAACGAGCGATTAATAAAAGCTATCGCCCGGATGACTTCAAAGATGAAAATGGATATTACAGTCTATGAAGGAAGTCTGGATGCAGAAGAGCTGTTGGACTGGATGATGGCTCTTGACAACTAATTCGATTATGAGGATATCGAAGAAGATAAAAAGGTTAGGCATGATTTCACGAAGTTGAAGGGACACGCAGCATTGTGGTGGGACAAGCTACAGGTAGATAGATGTTCCAAAGTCAAACAAAAAATTAAAAGTTGGGATCGAATGATTGCTAAGATGAAAGAAAAGTTCATCCCAAGGGACTACCAAATTAATCTATTCAGGAGGATGCAGAACCTGAGGCAGAAGTTGATGACAGTGAAGGAATACACCAAAGAGTTTTACAAGCTCAATATCCGAGCAGGTCATCGGGAGAGCGATGATGAGAAGGTTTCCAGATACCTGAATGATCTGAGATATGACATTCAGGACGAATTAAGCATGACGACCATTAGAACGGTTGAGGACGCTTACCAGATGGCTCTGAAAGCCGAGGAGAAGCTGGGCCGTAAGCAAGGACAGCGAGGGCGAGGCAGAAGTCATCCCAGAGGCAAGGCAGTTGCCCAAGAGAAATATCAGAAGCCCAAGGAGGAATGGAAGAAACCTCAGGGTAAGATTGAGATAGGTGGAACCTCACAGCAAAGACAACAATATGCTGAGCCGAGGAGACAGCATAGTGAACAAAGAGGGGATTATGCTGATGCAAACACTTTTCCTTGTACGAGAGGAAGGGGAAGAGGCTAAGGTGGAGTGATCACATGCCTCACATGTGGAAAGGATGGACACAAAGAAGTTGACTGTCCAGACAGGAAAAAGGACCGAGGAGAAGCTCACATCGCTGAAGCACAGAGGCGAGATGCTGAAGCAGAAGGCGCAGAAAGCGGAAGCTCACTTCTGATGCGAAAAGTCTTTTTGACACCTGAGAAAGAGGCGCAGGAAAGTTCAGCCCAAAGGACCAGACTGTTCAAGACATATTGCAAAACTAAGGATAGGAAATGCAAGGTTATTGTGGATAGTAGAAGCACCGACAATCTCCTTTCAACTAAGATGGTGGAAAAATTAGAGCTGGAAACGACTGATCACCCGAGTCCATACAAAGTATCATGGCTGCAAAAAGGACATCAGGTGAGTGTCACTAAACAATGTTTAGTTGAATTTAAAATTGGGGGATATAATGATAAGGTCTTGTGTGATGTCATTCCTATGGATGTATGTCATTTGTTACTGGGTAGACCATGGCAATATGACAGGAATGTGGTTCATGACGGAAGGATGAACACATATACTTTGGAGAAGGAGGGAAGGACACACAGATTGCTTATGATAAAAGATAAAAAAGTGAAACCGAAAGTAAGCAAAACAATACTTCTCATGAGTGGGAAGGAGCTTCTCACAGAGATGGAGAAGAAGGAAGATCCACAATTCTTTGTGGTCAGGAAACCGAGAATTGTCCTGACTAGCACAAGAGTGGATGACTTACCAGTTGAGATTCAGGAACTGTTGGAAGAGTTCGCTGACATCTTAGTGGACGAACTACCTTGTTCGTTACCACCGATGAGCAGAGTGAGTCATCGCATCAACCTCATACCAGGAGCCAGTTTTCCGAATAAGGCTGCGTACAGATTGATGCCACAGGAAAATGAGGAAGTCAAGAAGTAGGTCCAGGATTTGTTGGACAAAGGACTGGTCAGGGAAAGCCTAAGTCCGTGTGTCGTTCCAACGGTGCTTAGTCGGAAGAAGGATGGAGGTTGGAGAATGTGTACCGACTCTAGAGAAATCAACAAAATTACCATCAGGTACAGATTTCCACTGCCGAGAATGGATGATTTGATGGATTGCCTGAGCGGGGTAAATTATTTTTCAAAAATTGATCTGAAAAGCGGATATCACCAGATTCGCATGAGGGAAGGTGATGAATGGATGACAACATTCAAGACAAACGAAGGTTTGTACGAATGGTTGGTCATGTCATTTGGATTGACAAGCGCGTCGAGCACATTCATGAGACTGATGAATGAAGTCCTAAGGAAATTCATCGAGAAATTTGTAGTCGTATATCTGGATGATATATTGATCTACAGTAAGACGAAGGCTGAACATTTGAAACATTTGGCCATTGTGATGAGAAAGCTACAGCAGGAGAAGTTGTTGATCAATATGAAGAAGTCCTCATTCATGAAGACAAAGCTCATTTATTTGGGTTTTGTTATTTCAACGAATGAGTTGAAAATGGATCCAAGCAAGGTGGAAGTGATTAAGAATTGGCCATCACCCAGAAATGTTTTTGAGGTGAGGAGTTTCCATGGTTTGGCTAGTTATTACCGAAAGTTCGTGAGGAATTTCAGTGGGGTTAGCACAGCAATAGTGGACACGGTGAAGAAGCGACACAAGTCTTTTCATTGGACAGCAGAAGCTGAGAAGAGCTTCAATCTGTTGAAGCGAAAGATAACAGAGCAGCCAGTGTTGGTGTTGCCAGATTTCCAGAAAACATTTCAGGTGAAATGTGATGCAAGTGGATATGCCATAGGAGCGGTCTTAAGTCAGGAGGACAGGCTAGTTGCATATTTCAGCGAGAAGTTGGATGACGCAAAGATGAAATACTCCACGTATGATAAAGAGTTTTATGCCATCATACAGGCATTGAAGAAGTGGAGGCAATATTTGATCCCGAAAGAATTTATATTGTACAACAATAATCATGCATTGCATTTTGTGAGTCAACAAGAGAAGTTGAATCAGAAACATGCAAAATGGGTAGAGTATATGCAGAATTTTACATTTGTAATTAAACACATTTCAGGAACTGCTAACAAAGTGGTTGATGCTTTGAGCAGGAAATGTTTGCTGTTGCAGGAGTTTTGAGTCAAGACATTGGGTTTTGAAAACCTGAGGGACATGTATGCAGGTGATGTAGATTTTGCAGAAGCATACGAGGCGGCTGAGAATCCAGTTCTCAAAGACAGAAGCCCGTGGATGGATTACATGATTCAGAATGGACTGTTGTTCAGAGGCAACCAATTATGCATTCTAAATTTCTCCATGAGGGAGAACCTGCTAAAGGAGAAGCACAACGGTGGATTAGCAGGGCATTTTGGCCACGAAAAAACATTTGCGAAGTTGAGCGAATCATATTTCTGGCCAGACATGCGAGTAGATGTCAATAGGTTTGTTGACAGATGTCGAATTTGTCAACATTCGAAGGGCAGAAGGAAGAATGCGAGATTCTACCAATCATTACCCATACCAGAGAGGCCATGGGAGGTGATCAACATGGATTTTGTATTGGGTTTTCCAAGGATGCAGAGAGGGGTTGATTCCATCTTTGTGGTGGTAGACAGGTTTTCAAAAATGGCACATTTTATACCATGCCAGAAGACCAATGATGCGACTCACATCGCGAATTTATTTTTCAAGGAAATCATTCGACTCCATGGATTGCCAAGAAGTATAGTGTTGGACAGGGATACCAAATTCATAGGGAATTTTTGGAGGATGCTATGGAAGAAGCTAGGGGCTAACTTGGCATTTAGTTCAGCTTACCATCCACAGATGGATGGGCAGACGGAAGTGGTCAACAGGAGCTTGGGAGACTTGTTGAGAAGCCTGGTGACAGTGCACCATAGCAGCTGGGACAACATATTGCCACAGGCAGAGTTTTCATACAACGATTCAGTGAATCGGAGTACAGGAAAAAGCCCATTTCAGATTGTGTATGGGACACAACCAAGGGGATTTTTTGAACTTAGGGAGTCAGAACAGGCTGCAACTAGCAGTTCTAGTGCAGAGGAATTCGCTGAAGCAATGAAGGAACTTCACGATGAGGTGAAGCAACGACTGATAAACACAAATCAAGAGTACAAGTGCAGAGCAGATCAACATTGGAGACAACTTCAGTTTGAAGTTGGTGATTTTGTTTTGGCACACTTGAGGAAGGACAAGTTCCCAAGAGGAACATATAATAAACTAAAAATGAAGAAAATTGGGCCATGCAGGGTCCTAAAGAAATTCGGAGAGAACACTTATGAAATTGAGTTGTCGGATGGCATCGAGATATCTCCGATATTTAATGTTTCGGATTTATACCCATACAGGGCTGGAGAAGCAGAGACTGGAACTGAGGAACCAGTGGTCCAGTGGCAGAAGAAATTACCAGTTGCAGAGAAGTTGCAGATGGAGTTCATACTGGACAAACGAGTAGGAAATAAGACCAGGCGAAAGCAGTATTTCGAGTACCTGGTCAAGTGGAAGAATCATCTAGTTGAAGATGCTAGCTAGAAAAGCAAAGCAGAGATACAGAAGCATGGACAAACCGTGCAACAGCTCATGGACAGGATCCCATGAAAATTTTCAAGCCGAGGAGTATGATGAAGGAGCATCGCCAACTCATCAAGGAGCATCACCCAAGACAAGCGAGCCAGCATGAAAGACAACGAACAACTGGACAAGGCCAGCCGAAACTTTTTGAATTTTCATTCAAGAGATCCACCAGTGTATAAATGAACCATTTATGGAAAGCGCCTTTGTACATTATAGCGGACCTTGAGCCTTTAAGATCTCGTCCTTAGGTAGATGAGGCATTTAATAGGTTTAATGCAAGTAGATAGGATTTTATTTTCCAGATTAGACAGTTTTAGAGTCTGAGAGGGAAAACAGATATAGACACCCTCGTTGTATCATTGTAACAAGAGCCAACATTCAGGAGAGAAGAGCAAGCAGAGAAATCTGTGAAGAACACCCATGTACAGAAGATTGAATAAATAGAATGAAGTTCTGTTTCAATTTCATGGTTGTTGTTGTTTTTCTGTGTTAATGTTGTGCTCATGAATGTTTGCTTTCTAGATATGCATTTTCTTGGTATATGCTGTGCATTTGATTTCAGGGATTTAAACTGAAGTCTGAAAGAGAGAAGAGAATAAGTTTCAATTGTTTCTCTGTCTGAGCCGAGAGATTCCTGCATAGGGTGCAGTTGAATTCATCCGCAAGGAGTGCGTCGATAAGGGCTCGATAGTTAAACACTTATTCTCATTCAACCGAAGTCTCAGTTGTTAACCAGAGAAAAAGAAGATAGAGGCTGCTGCTGCAGGAAGTGCGCAGAGTCAGAAGGATTTAACACTTGGGAAGTTGCTGAATGGTTTCCGCAAGGAGTGCGTGCAAATACCTCTGACATAATCAGAGTAAGAAAGCTCAGGAGGTACAACACCTTCTTGGTACAGCTGAAAGAGAGCCGAGGAGGTTTAGGTCGAGGAAGATTCGAGCAGATATTGCAAACGCAAGTGTTGGAAAGTGGATTCTGGAAGGAACTTTAGTCTTCTGAAGAAATCCGTGAGTAAAGGGAACCAACGGTCAGGATTCGCAGAGGAGAGCAGCGAAAATCCCGTCAACCGTCAGATCTTGGAAAGTTGCGTAGGGTTTAAGCCTCGAAGGAGTAGAGGAGGAGTCCCGAAGGGGCATTGGGATATTGGCATCGTCAGGGTTTCATAAAGCTGAGAATCGAGACCTTGAAAGTCTTGAAATCCTGAGAAGGGATCTCAACCGTAGATCTTGGTAGGACGCATGTCCAAGGATTGTGAAGAGTTCGGGGTTCGGAATTTCAGAGTTCTCGTTGACGAGAGACTCACAACACAAGAATTCGCGAAAACCCGAATTGCGATATCCGCGGAGTCGACGAGCTGAGTGGAGAACAGGTGTCAGGCTATCGAATTTCGGGGTTTGGAAGGTCCCGTGAACATCGACCATGGAAATCGCGAAAACCCGATACGCGATTTTTTGACAAGGTTAATCCTAGTGTGGAGGACAGGTGGCATCGTAATTCGGGGATCAGAGGTCCCAGAGGTGTGAGTTCTACGCTGTTCGAACTCACGAATTCCGAAATCCCGATAAGGGTGTAGGGCGTGGTCATGTGGACTGGCAGGTCACGTGTGAAAGGAGTAGTCGGAGGGCCAACGCCAGAGCTGGAGCGCCATCGGGAATCGGGAATCGGGAATTCACTAGGGGAGAAAATGTTGACAATGAAAAAGCCAATTTCCCGACATGGAGATTCCCGACAAGAGACGAGGAAGGCGCGAAGTGGATATTCCATCGGGGTTTGGGGATTTGTGAGACCCGAATCCATGAGCGCAGAACTCGCGATCAAGTGAGTTCCAATTTCCTGATTGAAGAAGGAGATTACCAAGAGATCATGTGGGAATTGAGAACTTCTGACAGGGGGTTGAAGAGTATTTTGACTCTTTGGGCCTAGAAGAGGAAGGTCCTGGTTGAAGCAGCCGAGCTCAGAGAGGCAAGGGTTGCATCAAAGAAGAAAATGATTTCTCCAATACATATCTCCATAGATGAGCAAATAAGCATACATTTTGGTAAAGCCTCTATCCAAGACGAAAGGACTTGCATACTCAAGCTAGAGCTCATGGAAATAACTCTATTAGCCGGAAGGGAAGACTCTCCAAACTAGAAGAAGGTAGGTAAACATTTATTTTTGTGATTTAAATAACTCTCCAGTTAGGAGGGAGCATTTATTTGCAATTGAAAAATAGTCCAGATTGGACATATGCTTTCCTGTTCAGAATGTGGATTGAGATTTCTGACGGACAGTGACTTCCCATTGTAGTTAAAATTGGAGGCAGACTGATTGTTGATGTATCATAGACAACGACTTCCCATTATGGGGAGTGGTATAGGACAGTCATTCCTCTTGGAAGTCACTTTGAGTAGTGGTCAAGGAGAATGGTCCGCCTCATCGGGCAGTCATTCTTTCGAATTTCACAGTTGTGAGTAGTTTCGAAGAATCATCTGTTTTGGAGGTTGATACAAGACAAACATTCCTCAAGGGTTATACATTCTCTCCAGGTTACACTTTACTGTTGGAGGAATGGCCCAGGGTGGGGAATGGTACGGATAGTTATTCCTCGAGGGAAGACTCATCCTCTCCAGGTTAAACTTTGTTTAGTGTTGGAGGAATGGCACAGGGTGGGGGATAGTCCAGGCTTAACAATCAGGGACAATTATTCCTCGAGGGTAGACTCATTCTCTCAGGAGGGATACCATTGTTTTCATTCCAACAGAATTACAAGTGAAGAACAAAAGTTGTGCAAGGTGTGCGTAGGCAGGTTGAAATCTTAGGACTTATCAACTAAGGGAAGGATTTGAGGATTGTTGTTGCAGGAGGTGCACAGAGTCAAGAAATCAAATACTTAGAAGTATTTGAAAATCTGTCGCAAGGAGTGCGTGCAGGAGTTATTTTAAGGCTTGAAGTTACCAAGTGAAATCTACGGAGGGTTAATGTCGTCGAAGTGTTCAAAGGAGGATGGAGATTGAAATACTTCAAGGGAGATGAGGTTCAAAGTCATCCAGTAGTAGTAAAGTCCATAAGTGAAATAACATTTGTTCATTTTGCAGAAGCTGTCAAGGAGCAACAAGTGGTCGAAATTTTTTGTGCAGAATTCATGAAGTCACGAGGATCGTTGGATCCAGAGGAGTTGCAGGTTGGACATTCGTTGGATGAATTGACCCTTTGGGAGGTAAGAATCATCATGGATCATTGATTGTGTTTACACAAGCTGTCAAACCATTTCGGTATTTCGGGGTTCTTGACGACAAGGAGTTGAGTATAGAGGAACGAAAGTCCCAAAGTCATGAGTAGCGATAGGAATTGGCATGGTGTTCGGGATTTCAACACTTCGAGAGCTTGGGGTTTGAGAGGAATCAACTTCAACTATTGGAGTTGCAGAGTGGAAAGAGCCGAGAGATCATTTTATTGCATGGCACATCTGTCAGGTGGGGACCGCAAGGGTGACAGGTGTCATGGCTTTGTCAATGGGTGGAGTCAAACCTTGTTGACTATTTCAGGGTTCGGAGGTCGAAAGGACTAGATCCTTGCATCTGGATTCGCAAAGACGCGAAGTCTGAAACCTCGTTGAAGTGAGGAGCCCATTGGGAAGCCAACCTTTGCTGAGTGCATCGGAGTTCGGCAATTCGAGTTTCGGAGGTTGTAGAGATAGGAACCCTCAATAACATGGATCACAAAATCATGAAACTCGAAGCCTTGATTTAGTGAAGGGCATGACGCTATTGTGATCAAGGAGATTTGGGTCAGTGCTTGGTGTTTGTTCATGCAGGCTCAATTCATAAGGACTTGTGGATACACTGTGAGTGTATGAGATCTTCCCCGAGGGGAAATCAAAGAGTCAATTAGACTCAAGGGAAGATTAGAATGATCCTACACGGACCTTGGACCTAAGTGTTTGGGGGGTCTATGTCATGATGATACTGTATATAAAATTGCAAAGGGAAATATGATGAAATTGAGAAGGATTAGTGGTTTTCACCTCTTTAGGAATCATAGTGATAAAAGTGGCATTTAACACATGGAGGTTGCTCGACATTCTTTGTGGTTTGGAAACTAGGGCCCACACATCCATTTTAATAATTGTCCAACAATGAAGGAAAAAATATGAGGTAAATACATTTGATCCATGGGACTTTCTCAAAGCCATGTTCATTATAGCTTATTAAATGTCCAATAAGGCAATGTGTTGCAGAAGGAATTATTTATTCTCTTTAGTCAAAAGTTTCAAAATATGGCATGTGATAGAATGTATGGTAGTAGATTGATTAGGTTGTGATTCAGAGAGCAAGTTTTGAAAAAAAGGAAATTAATTCTTTCTCAATTTCAGAATGAGAGTTGAAATTGTTAGCTTGGGTCAGTTTAAACTAGGTATTGCAATTGGTTTGTCAACATTAGACCAACTATCTATGGAAGAATTTGGTGTTTCTTTCTCCTTCTTTAATCCATTGAATCCTGGAAAAATGAACGACTCTCATTGGGTATCCTTGCAAGTCTTACACAAGTCGAAGAAATGGATTCAATAGGCAAGAAACAAAAATATATTACACCCCATCATTTTTTCTTAGGAGGTTAAATATGTTGCCAAGGAATTACCTTGACATATTAAATACTTTTATTTAATGATTTTTGTGAGAAAAAATGTTGTTAAGCATCAAGCTATGATATGATATGATGTAGTATATATGTTGTTCAATATTCATCAATAAATATTATTACTTTGTTATTATTTAGATTCATAATGATGTAAATTTTCTAATGTTTAGTTTAATTTTTTAGAATAAGTTAGTATTTTCTCATCGATTTTTTTTTTGTAGATGATAATTAATAAATTTTAAAGGATCAAGTCCATTTAAAACATATGCATATACATAATTCTTATGATCTAAAAATTTCACACCGTTGCATGCAGTTGGAAAGAACGTAGATCCATATTAACTCTAAATATATCATGCACCGAGAGGGATCAAATCCCTCGAGGTGTAAACCCTTACTCAAGTTTTTCAGTCTTAAAGGATTTTTTCACCTCAAGTGATTGGATGTTTCTCAATGCTTGATAGGTCCAAAGTTAAGTTGGATCTACATTGGTTATTAAATAAGATACACTATGGTAGTTAGTATGGAATAAACATAATGTTTCCTCATCAAAGAATGTCCACTATGAAGTTAGCGTGGGGTTATGATTTTGGTTTTCTACTTAGCTATAAATAAGGATGTATTTATCCTTATGGAGAATCTATTATAGTATATTGTGTTTGATATAACACACCCATTGTTAGGAGTCAAAATTTCATTCTTCTTGAGTAATAAAATTGTCCATTCAAGGTCTCTATCCCATTCTACTCGTCCATATATTTCCATCCACTGTCTCCATGCTCAAAACCGAGCTCACAACTAGTAGATATACCTCTCCCAAGTTCTTGGGGTGTTCATTGGTCGGGGCCATGGGGCTTCCACATGGATTTGACTCAATATGATTCTCCCCTAGGTCTATGATATCCCAGAGTTTCCAGCGTTCCTAAATCTACGGCGAAAATACATCCACCAGTTAGTCCAAGGACTGGACTTTATAATTGACTAACTCATAGGTTAACGGGGAATTTGATGTTCAACCTTCCAATTTGAATTCCTAGAATAGCCTCTTCCATCCAGCTACAATCACATTGGACTGCAGGCTATGACTAGATGCCAAGAAAACATAAACCTATTTCGGTGCTTTGGGGCTTCAGAAGTTATCAACCTACAACACCATAAATCTATCAAACTGTCAAATCGACGAATTTTAGTTATGATTAGGGAAATCAGCGGTCCCTGTTTTCTTTCCAAATCAATGTTCCACGCTTACTTCAAGACTCTGCACTTTGGAGAATTCCAAATTACTCACAAACACAAACCTCTAAAGGGAAATCCTTCTAGAGTGTCATATCTCCTAACTTATGTCCTCCACTACCAACTATTACTATGAACTTCGACGCTTCAACCTTCAAGATGCTCGACTTCTCACAATGAGCCTTCCTCAAGAGTGACAGATCTTATGACACCTGTCCTCTGAGATTGATGAGTTAGGTGAAATCTGGCCTCCCAACCTTTGGGAGTCCATGTTTCACTTTTCTTTGAAGTGGATATCCTCTGAAGTAATAGATCTCCCACCACGCATCCCTAAAAGATGGATGATTGATATCCTCTCTGTTACTCCAAGGTTTGGGGATTTACAAAGAACCAATATTCAAATCCTTTGGAGTGGATCTCATCCAGAATACAGTATCTAGTGCCAACTGTCTCCTTGTGTCAATGTCTACAATGAACTTTGACACTTCAACCTTTTGGACTCTCTACAATACTATATCCCAATTCCTCCAGAGTCCAAGGTCCTAGACTCCCAGATTTTTTATCACTTCACCAACCACTTTGGCTAGGTGGGAATGTATAAGGGGCTGACACTAGAAGAGTTAGGTGTGACACATGCCCTCATCAGGGATGACATGTGTCACATTCCAATGAGTCTATAGGGTATACGATATGCACGAATCTAGGTGACATGTGGCATGTCAAAATTGGGTCCACATGACCATGGATGATGTTACTATGCCAAGACACTTAGAAATGATCATATTTCATGCCCTCTGATATCGTGGCCAAGGTACATACATGTAACCCTTGGATCAAAAAACTTTGTTACTTTGTAACTTCGACGTTTAGGGGTTTTACGATGCATACTCTGTTGGATCATGTTGTCATTGATACCAATTCTTTGATTGATTGATGGCATTGATTGATGTAATATAATATGTATTGTCCTTGATGAGAATGCATAGATTAAGATGGATCAATGAGTTTTCATTGATACATGATGAAGATGGATCGATGTGGTTTCATTGGTATATGATGCATTGTTGGAAAAATGTATAGATGAATCATTATTGTCTTATCATGATTGATAAGTTGCACAAATGGATGAACTCCAAAGTGGTCCCCATATGGTGAAATCCCTTACGGGAAGATGCTTTGTGGATTAAGTTATCCTAGAAGAATGGTTGGAGAACCCATGCTCTCATTATTGTCTTATCATGACTGATAAGGTGCACAAACGGATGAACTCCAAAGTGGTCCCCTTATGGTGAAAGCCCTCATGGGAATATTCTTTGTGGATTGAGTTATCCTAGAAGAATGGTTGAAGGACCCATGCTTGTATGTGGAATAATGAGATTAAGATCAAGGAAATTGTTGGTGAAACTATCCTAGATGGATAGTGCTTGTCATGCCATTTATGGTGGTATGTGGAATGTCACATAACTCCTTATGGTTTGAGAGTTATGGCCTTACAAAGATGAAGGCCCCCCACATGAAGGCTTGAATCCCCCAAGGTCAAAGAAGTCAAAGTGACCTAAAAGAATAAATGATAAAATAAGGTGACAAAATCAAGAAGGAATATTTATGGAAAGTGGTTAACCCTAAAAATAAGGAAAATAGGTTAAGTGAC
>ML786978.1:97364-125284 GCA_009831015.1 Picea engelmannii
ACTTATGAATATCAAATACATTCAATCAATAAGTACATTCCACATGTCATGTATTTATAGAGAATGGCCATTAAACTCTTCAATCAATCCTCATATTAACCTCCTAATCCTTCTCAAGGCAAAGTTAAGCAAGGAGGGGAATTGCATACCTCCCCCCTTAGAACAAAACTTGGCTCGAAGTTTGTACATAGTCATAAGAAATTGGTTCTATGCAAATCAATCAAAAATAAGGTCTCAACCTAATGTGAATCATAATGGTAGTGTAAAGAGTTCAAGTGTAATGTCATATAATTAAATGAATCTCTCTCTTTTTTTCTTTTTGTCTTTTTCAATAATTGCATAAAAAAATTACAAAGAATTCAATGCTATCAAATAACATAGTCCTAAAAGCTCGTAAACAATACCATAATTGATTAGTTATACAAATGTTATATCATTATCCATGTAAAAACTAGTTATCTCCATAAACACAATTCCATTTTCATCTCATTCACAAGGAATATCACACACACAACACATAGCATATCTCATCATTCTCAACCATACATAGATCCCTTCAAGTTCAATTCATAACCACATCACAATCCATACAAAATCATAAACTAAATCTTTTCCAAAGAACAATTACCTACACTAAAATAAAACAAGAGAGTGCCACCCAATTCAAGGAACATTTATCATAGTATCACAATTTAATTCTTTCATAATAAACAATCATACTTATCATTCATTTCTCTAAGGTATGGTTTAATTTTTTGGGGATATGACTTTAATAATTAATTAGTCCCTCTTCATTAAGATGGGAATTATTTTGAGATAATTGATCATATTACACTTTTAACATTAAAATCCATTTGATTTATAGTCATAGTGTGTAGATATAAATATATTTATTTTATTGAATGATAAAATATTAAAAATAAATTTTTAAATAAATATGTTAATTTGGAATTTAAATATAATTAAAATTAAAATTAATTTTTTTATTGATATAAACTAAATATTAATTGTAAATTTTTTTATAATATTAATATAAATTATTATTTTATGTTTATATTTAAAAAAAATTATATATTTATTAAAAGTTAAAAAATCAAATTAAATTTTAAAATACAAAGATTCCACTCTATAGAATTAAAAAAATAATAATTAAATATTAAAATAAAAAGATTCCAGGCTAAAAGAGTTAAGGCCGTTCGAAATAGTGATCATGTATTGCATAGAATTCCATTCTCAGAAATAACAAAAACAATTATTAGAAAAACTTGTCCTTCTGCTCCCAACAACAGTTTTAATTAGTGCTAAGTGATTAATTTAAGTGTATAATTCAGTGGAAGGTGTGTCTATCCAGAGACGCAGGGTTGAACCTGCTCTGATACCGTATGTAACGACCTCGTCGTTACGACAACCAAGCAACGGACAACCGATCAAACTGTTTTTTTTTTAAGTTGCGTTAGGAGAATCAATAAAAATATTCAACATTATCGACAAATCAATCACATATGTTAACGAAACAATAAAAATCATTAATAATCCAATATGACACAATGACGACACCTCGTCACCATGAACCATAACCCACACAACAATTTATTAACATATTACTTATGAGTAGTCCAACAACAACAATGCATAATTAATAACAATGAAAAACTAACACAAATCATAAATCCCTCAAATCATCTCCTAAGGATAATCATCAGATAACATCAATATTAAACTCACTAACCATGAAGGAAGAAAAACCATCACCGTATCAATCATACATCAATATCAAACATTGTTGCACACGATAATAAACACTCCCTAAACATTCACAAAATGACTTAAATAAAGAGTGAAAAAAAAAAAAGGCTACTAATCAATCATGCCACATCATAAATTAAGGCGCAATGTATTCAACACAATATAGCATTTATTCCATGACACACGAGAAATATAATATCTAAACGATCATTCATTACAATATTTTTTTTTATGGGGCAAGAATTAATTACCATCAATCTTTCATTACATTGACCTTTCAATTTGCGCAAGAAGAAATAGCCTAACAATCAATCATTACCTCATTTTTTCAATACGCGTAGGGATAGTACTATCCGAACCTTATACAATGCATTAGTCATGGCGCGCATTTAATCTAAAACACTTAATTTCACATGCCTCATCAATACTTAATGCGCTCAAAAATATAACTATTAAACACCGCAATACTTGAGGCACGTGAAGTCTAATATCTACCCCAATCATTCCTTAGCTTAAATTTCATTGCTCAATAGGTCTACTATCTATTCAACCATATTCTAAGGTGTGTGCCAGAAGGGATGCAGGAGAAATTATGAAGTGTTCGTGGCACAAGGTAATCTAGTCATTACCCAACCTATCATTAGTGCATATGTTCTATGAGTGTACAAGGTGATGAAAACATCTTATCTCCATGGTATGCCTAGACTCTTCACATACATTCTTAAATAAATAAAATTCAAAATGATCTATGAAGAGACCAATAATAGATCAACAAACTAACGACCCTTGATAACACTCAAAACAGAAAGACTCGATTGAATTTTCAATATTATAAAAGTGCCAACACTAGGTTCTCCCCTCCGCTAAATTAGGGGTAAATAAGAGGTGTCAACTAATCCTATTGTAACCTATAGTAAAAAGGTTCATTAAGGTTCATTATATTTAAGGATTGACGAAATTTAGGAACCCACTCTTCGAGATACGAGAAAAATCAGGGCAAATCGACATAAGTTTTAGTAACCCCAAACAAATTAACCAAAATTTACTTGATTAAGCAATCCTCCATGTTACTTTAAAGTGGTTACTTACACCCCTTAGCATCTACCGTAAGAACCTTTAATATGTTAGGAAAGAACCTCCATTCAACAGAAACAACCTTAAGCAACGGGTGCTAGAAGACATCACTTACTTAAGGATATTTATGGATCTATAAGTATTAGCTCAATTTAATCAGATGTCCAAGAGAAATTAGATGTTAAGTTCTGTAAAAATTAAAACATATATATATATATATATATAAAAACTCAACATAATCTTTATAAATTCTTTTATCTATATAAATCCATAAATTACGAGTAACATATTAAAAATAATATTCAAATCTCTTTACGGTATATCTATTGGAGACGGGCATAATTAATCAACTTTTAATTTAAAATTCTAATCTGATGGCTAACAATTGAAGATGCTGGCATATTCTTAGTCGTCCTCTCAAATCAATAAATGTGATTTACTCTTCAAAACTTCCTTGTATTTTTTAATGCATTAGTTAACCTTTTTACTTTTTAACATTTAACTAATCATATTAAGAAATTACTGTACCATGATATGATTGCCACGTTTAACTGAATAACCTTTGAAATTACCACATTTAAAATTAACTTTTGAATTCTGTCAACTCTATGTACGTTTCAGCATTCGCCAACCCTATGTGTGTTTTGACGTTCACCAGCGCCAACCACTTTGCGGCTGTGCTAGTTTAAACAAAAAGGTATTGATAGCCTCAATATTCATCTGCGGAAAATGAGACTACCAAGAAAGTAGCATAACGAGAATGAGAATGTCACTCCACTTATCAAGTGGAAAAAGGATCCTACAACCTCTAAAAGGTGAGATAGCCAGCTATCCAAAATCTAACCAACATGAAGACAGCAGTTACGATTACCTTCACAAGTTCGAGACTGTCACAACAGGAATAAGGGATATGGCTCAGTCATCTTCTGGAAGCTCAACGACTGTTTAGGAACGACGGTGTGACCATAACTGGAAATATCGTTACCTCGAGAATGGTAACCTCCAGGCGTATACCATGCAGCTAGGATCGGGCCATGGGATGTTATCATCGGCTCAACCACCAGGAGGGGAGTCCGCGCACGCGTCCACCACTCAGTCAAGAACCGAGTTAGGTTACTGCGCTCTTGCCTAGAAACATGTCCATAAACTGGGGATGATAGCTGGAGGGCATGGCACAGTACCCTATTACTGTTCGAGGATGTCAGGAATGTATCGGAACTGGAGATTTCTCGCCAAGGAGGGAAGAGGGATTCGCTGGGGAAAACGTCGAGTTTGGAAGAAAAATAACCCACAGAGACTGTAAGGGAAGGTACAGAGTTCAGAGCTTGGGCTCGCAAGAAAAGAAGGATAAATGAGACGCTGCGTGTTTTGGGAGTCTGGGTGCGTTTCTTTTATTTTTACACTGAGTTTTAATCAACACAGATCACAGAGGCTGAGGAACCAGTCGTGCGACTGTCCCCACGCCTAGGTGAATCAAAGCTAAGTCGTTGGGCAGGCTAACTCGAAAAGCAGAGGCAAAGGAACCATCAGAGCTTGGTAGGATATTTCCCAAGTCGTGGGGCAGTAAACACAATTGCAATGAATTTAAAAACTTTTAGTGAGATGCGTATGAGATCGGCCCAGGGGGCTGGGTAAAATGTAGGTTAGAAAGGGGGAAAGGCACAACGCTCAACTCTTCCTAACCTCACAAAATGATGCATGAGGATTGTTGACCAAGGAAATACTTTGAAAGGGTGAATTCACCTGCCCAAGGTGTATGGAACCACCATAGAACTCAAAAGAAGGGAGGGAACACATAAAAGAGAAACCAAGGAAGATTCAACAGCGAACGCTCGACAAGAAAAATTCACAATAAAATCAATAGATGGGGGTTTGAGGAAGCAAGGAAATAAAGTCACGTCAGTCAATAAATCGTAGAGTATAAGGAATGGTACGTCTTGGGAAGAAGGGAGGCAATGAATATTAAGACGGTCAACCGGAGAAGACACCCATGGAAACGGGTGCTAAAACGAAAACATAACCATACATTTTTTTGAATAAGTTGAACTAAACTTTTCCTTACATAAAATCAGATCTGGAATGGAATTATTTTACATGTCAATATTCTCAATTTGATCTCAAGTACATTAACGAACAATTGATTCAACCAAAATTATAATACAATGACAATAGAATTCTATAACTTGAATATTATTAACCCTTAACATAATTACAACTTTCAAGGTAAAAATTATTGTAACCGAGGCGATGAATTTGACAATGTCCCTTGTCACTTGTGCTATGTCCAGCTCCTGCTTTCTAAGCACTACCTCACTGGTACCTCCCAGCCAACGCTAGGGGTACTCTTCTTCCCCCTGAGCCCCCGAGCCGCAAAGGGGCTATGCACACTACCATAGAAAAGATAGCTCTGAACTTGCCTTGCAAGTTCAAGCTACCACTCCCTAATCGAGTTGGGCATCCCAACTCCCACAAGAAAAATCAGTCAAGAAAATATTGGAGCATAACCTTACGCCTATCAGCCTGATCCATACGCCTCCTCCGCCATACTTTTTATAGAGTTTTATTAGTGATTAGCTTCCCAAACACTTTAGATTTTGTTTATTAAATTTAATTAAGATAAACCCCCTCGTAAACATGTCACGTGATCCCTTAGTTGCACTAGAAAATCAATTTATTAATTAATTAAATTTTCCTATTTCCCTTGTTGGAAGATTGGTTGTTGTCAATAATGTCAACCCTAGTCGTGGGTTTTGGACTGCAAGATTGATGAAGGTAATTGGACATGAAGGAAAATGGACATGTAGATACAATACCCATGGATGGATAGTATACATCATGTTGTTTCCGGTGGTATGTGGCTTGTCACATGGATCCTCATGGTTGAGGAGAAATGAATTTTTGAAGATGACAATGTTAGGGTCCTAACCCGCACATAGGTAGAACAATATATTCGGATGTAATAAAGGTCAATATTAATAAGGCTCTTCAATAAAATAGAATAAGGCGGATATAAGAAGACCTGATAGAAGCTTCTGCTTTTAGAAGGATCTTCCTCTAGATGTTTTTTTTTAGTATAAATAGGAGTCGAGGGTATGAGAACCCTAACTTGAATATTATTGTAATAGAGCTCTACTCAACTGGAGGTTGCCCCCTCAAAGAGGCCTGTGAACATTGCTTTCAGATTCAAAGTGTTATTTCTGTTATTATTCTCTTATCATTTCAGTGTTATTATGGTAAATGTTCTGGTTATATTACTAGTATTCTGTCATTACTAGCATTTTATCTCTATTCTGCATACATTTTATATTTGGTATATTACAAGTGGTATCAGAGCACTTTCCTTGAAAGAAAGTGTGGGTTAAATTTTTTTTCAGGGTGGAGACGTATTCCGGCATCTTTAAGCCACATAGATCCATCGTTTCGTGTATAAACCCACGGTTGAGGTATTCATACATGCAGGAAATACAAGTGGTACTTAATCACACATCTGTTGGCCGCCCTTGTAACCCCTATTGGTATCCCTTCGAGTGGTAGCGCATCAGACAACACCTGTGTATGGATCGACCTAGATTACCTGAAGCCTTCTTTAGATAAATTGATTGATCGCCAGACTACTATAGTGTCACCAAGAACAACACTCGGGAAGATACTCTCTAGTACTTGGGTAGTCGGGTAGTACGGCTAAGGGTACGATCTATCCTCCTTAGTTATTTCCCTAAGATATTGGGCCGAGTACTATTGTTGGACCCCGCACGTATATCAGAGAGCTATAGAACAGGGCAAACCCTTGTCTGTAGAACCCTTGAATACCTAACCCTTCGGGACAAAAACATAAACAAATTAAAACATGCAAGATCTATTGTCGCGCAACTGTGTTCGGGTTGCCAAGTAAATACACATTTCTTTTTGGTTAAACATTTAAGAATTTCCTCTCTGCAGTATTCTTCAGACCGGAGTATAACTCCGCAGGTGTAAAAAAAAAAAGGTCTGGAAAATTTTTCACCATTATTTGAGACCTATTCCATTGGATTCATCTCTTCGCCCTTATCGCATTCATCCATATCATTTTTTCGACAAATTTTTTTACCCTGCCTTCCCCTTTTTAATTCCCCCATCCTCATGACCCATACCCGTAACCAAGACTTCGAAGCTCACTTCAACACCTTGCAATCTGGTCTCATCGGGACCCAACAAAAAGTGAAACAACTCAGTGCCATTTTTGTTGCCATCAATACAACCATGCAGTCCTCAATGGAGGAAATTAAACAAGACCTCACCACCCAACTTGAATCAGTCTTTTCGGCACTCTGCACCAAACTTCATATCCCTACAGATAATCATTCTTCTTTCTCACCTCCACATACTGAAGGTGACCATTCCTCTCGTTCCCATAACTCTGAGAACCATCACTTTTAATGTGACCTATGCCTTCCACGGGTGGATGTGACCAAATTTGATGGCTTAGACCCCACTGGTTGCGTAACCCAAATGGAACATTATTTTTCTTTATACGAAATTACAAATGACTTGGCCAAACTCCTGTATGGTGTTCTCCATATAGATCAATAACATTGGCAATGGTGGCAATGGAGAAAAACTTCTCTTCAAGGGTATATTGCTTAGACACACTTTGTGGAAAAGCTTTATGAACGCTTTGACACTAACACCAACCATTTGAGTCATTTGACAATGTTGAAACAATTAGGAATAGTGGAAGACTTTATAGTTTCATTTGAGCACTTGGCTTTTAGAACAGACGACATGTATGATGCCTTTTTCTGAGAGTGTTTTATCAGTGACCTCAAGGATGAGATTCAGGCCCATGTCCTCACGGCTCGGCCTTTGAGTTGGGTGGAGGCTATTAAAAGAGAAAAGAAGCACAATAGGTTGTATCTTCTCAAAACCAAAAACCATCCTTTATCCCTCACCCTAAACCAGTAAATCCCACTACTCCCTCTGCTCCACTAAAGATCCAAAAATTCACCAGGAATAAAATTGTTGAACGCTAACTCAAAGGCCTTTGTTATAACTGTGATGACAAATATTTCTCAGGCCACAAGTGTACAGAACAAAATCTTTTTATGGCCATCTCCAAGGATATTTCAAAAGAGGATGTAGAAACTCCCTTTGTGTCTGAGTCACCTGAATCCACTAACATAACCCCTCCCTAAGACCCTCCCGAAGTAGAACCGGTCATTTCCCTCAATGCTCTCACTCGCTTCTTCGCTCCCCAAACCCTCAAGCTAATCAGTTAAATCAAGCATTAAAAGGTCATTATTCTGGCTGATAGTGGCAGTACCCATAATTTTATTCATTGTCGCATTTCGCAAGAAACTCATTGCTACATCCATACCATCAATAATTTTCAAATCATGATCACCAATGGTGGTTCCATGAAATGTGGAGGGCATTGTGAAATTATGTGTCTCAAAATTTGGTGACTACCACCTGAAATCCCATATGTTTTCTATCGACATGGGCGGTTGTGACATTGTATTGGGTGTAGACTAACTAAGGTATTTGGGTCCCATTCTCATGGATTTTAAAGACTTAACTATGCAATTTGACGAGGAGGGCCACCAATATAAGTTCCAAGACATCACCACCAATTCACCTGAGATCATTAGTTCCCATCGCATGGAAAATCTTCTCAAAAAAGGTCATTCTGGTGTTATCGCCCAACTCCATACCATACAAGCAACAGAGACACCCTCGATCCCGCAAGACCTCCAAGCCATCATTTCTAAACATCAATTGGTATTTTTCACTCCCCAAGGACTCCCTCCTTCTCATGGTGTTCATGATCATTCCATTCCCCTAGTACCCGAAAGCCTTCCTCCCAATATCCGTCTGTATCATCACCCATTTTCCCAAAAAAATGAAATTGAGAAAATGGTCTAGGAACTCCTTACTGCAGGCATTATCCACCCTAGTACGAGACCCTACTCTTCTCCTGTGGTCATGTTCCTCAAGAAATAAGGTTCTTTGTGAATGTGTCCTGATTTTCGTACCCTCAACAAACTACATCAAAGACAAATTCCCCATTCCTATCATTGATGGCCTCCTAGATGAATTGAGTGGCACCCAATTCTTCACTAAACTTGATCTTCATTGGGGATACCACCAGATACATATGAAAGAGACAAACATTCCCAAGACTTCCTTTAGAACTCATCAGGGCCACTATGAGTTTTTGGTCATGCCCTATGGCTTGTGTAATGCCCCCTCCACCTTCCAAAGCCTCATGAATCATGTCTTCCATCTTTTTCTCCACCATTTTGTCTTAGTTTTCTTTGATGATATCCTCATCTATAGAAAAACCTGCACATACCATCTTTCTCATGCGGATCGAGTTCTCCATCTACTCTCTCAGCACCAACTTTTCTTGAAATAGTGTAAATGTTCTTTTGGTGCCTCAGAAGTAGAATACCTGGGTCATCTGGTTGGTAAAGATGGTGTCAGGGTGGATCCTAAAACAATTGAAGCTATTCAAGACTGGCCTCGTCCAAAGACTCTTAAGAGATTGCGTGGATTTCTGAGCTTAATAGGGTGTTATGGCAAGTTTGTTCAAAATTATGGGAAAATTGCAGCACCTCTCACTGCTCTCCTCAAAAAGAACTCTTTCACTTGGACTCCAGCCATTGCTCAAGCTTTTCAAACCTTAAAGATGGCCATGTGCACCACTCCAGTCCTCGCCCTTCCTGATTTCACAAAGACCTTTGTGTTGGAATGTGATGCCTTAGGGAAAGGAATTGGTCTTGTCCTTATGCAAGAGGGTCGACCTTTGGCCTTTACTAGCAAGCAACTATCTAAAAGAAATCTGGGCAAATCCATCTGTGAAAAGGAAATGTTGGTTATTTTGCATGTCATTTATTTGTAGCACCTTTATCTATTGGGGTAACTTTTTCAAATTAAGACAGACCATCAAAGCCTTAAGTATTTTCTAGAACAACACATTTCCTCTCCATAACAACAAAAATGGGTGACTAAACTCTTTGGATATGATTATGAGATCATTTAAAAGAAAGGCAAAGACAATGTGGTTGCGGATGCACCTTCCCAAAAATATGAAGATGAAGGATCCATTTTTTCTCTTTCATTCATTGTACCAGATTGGCTCGATGTTGTTCATTAGGAATGGCTACAAGATCCCAAAAGTTCACAATTGATCCAACAGTTGCAGTCCAATGCTCCAGCATCCCCAGGGTACTCTTGGCTCCATGATGAAATTTGATACAAAGGCCGTTTGTATTTAAGTAAACAATCAAATATTAAATCCACGGTACTTTCTGAGCTTCATGCTACACCTAGAGCAGGGCACTTCGAGTTCACCAAAACCTATGACAGGCTCAAACATTCATTTTTCTAGGATGGTATGAAATAGGAAATTCATAATTTTGTAGCCGAATGTGATGTGTGTCAACACAAGGAGAAACAGTCAAATCTTCGAGGACACTACAACCACTCCCATTTCCACCTACTATTTGGAAGAATATCTCTATGGATTTTATTACAGGCTTACCCAAATCGGGCAATAAATCCATCATCATGGTGGTTGTTGATCGTCTTTCCAAGTATACTCATTTTTTCACCCTTCAACACCCATTTACAGCATCCATGGTGGCTCAAATTTTCATGGATCAGGTCTTCAAGCTTCATGGCATGCCACAGTCTATTGTTTTTTATCACGACCCAACTTTCACAAGCAATTTTTGACAAGAACTGTTCAAGATACAAGGCACCGAGTTGCATCTCAACACTTCTTATCACCCCCAGACTGATGGCCAAACAAAAGTTGTCAACAAGTGTTTGGAAACATATTTGAGGTGTTTTTCCTCGGAAAAGCAAAATCAGTGGGCTCAATGGTTACCCCTAGCTAAATGGTGGTACAACACTTCATGCTATACAACTATACACATGACTCCTTTTGAAGTGGTATATGGACAAAAGCCACCTTCAGTTATCTCATACTTATCGGCTGCCTCGAAGGTCCACATGGTTAACCTAATACTTACAACTCAAGAGGCTATTCTCTGTACCCTAAAAGAGAATTTGGTCATGGCATAGAATTGCATGAAGCAACAAGCAGATCAAGGTTTCTTTGAACATCAATTTGCATAAGGGGATCAGGTGTTTTTTCGACTGCAACCTTACAAGCAAACTTCCCTTAAGGCCAAGCATTGTCAAAAGCTAGCGCCCAATTTTCATGGTCCTTATACCATTCTCAAGCGTGTGGGACAAGTAGCCTATCAGTTAGCTTTGTCCATCCATTCAAAGCTACATCCTTTTTTTCATGTTTCATGCTTAAAGAAGGTGATTGGAACTAAGTTCCAAATTCAAACCAACCTTCCGGAGTTAGCTGAAGAACAATCCATTTGGCTAGAGCCAGAAGCAGTTTTGGACCAGCATGAGCGTCGCCTACGTTAGAAAACCATCAAGGAAGTGCTAGTCCAGTGGAAAGATACAATTCCAACAGATGCCACTTGGGAACCAACTACCATTCTGAAACAATTTCCTCATCTTAAGCCTTGAGGATAACGTTGTTTTTAAGGGGGCAGACATGTTAGGGTCCTAACCCGCACATAGTTAGAACAATATATTCATATGTAATAAAGGTCAATATTAATAAGGACCTTCAATAAAATACAATAAGGCGGATGTAAAAAGACTTAATAGAAGCTTTCACTTCTAGAAGGATATTCCTCTAGATGCTTCTTTTTAATATAAATAGGAGTCAAGGGTATGAGAACCCTAACTTGAATATTATTGTAATAGAGCTCTACTCAATTGGAGGTTTCCCCTTGAAGCGGCTCGTGAACATTTCTTTCAAATTCAAAGTGTTATTTTTGTTATTATTCTCGTATCATTTTAGTGTTATTATGGTGAATGTTCTAGTTATATTACTGTTATTCTGTCATTACTTGCATTTTATTTCTGTTCTGCATACATTTAATATTTGGTATATTACAAACAATGTGAATTGAAGAAGGAAGTACATGTAGGCCCTAAAGATAATTAAAGAAAAGAATTACAAAATAAGAAAGTGTCAGGTCGGACCTAATGTTAAAAGGAAGTGACATAAATGGTATAAATACACATCATTATACATTCATTTGATACACAAGTCATATTTCATAGGAAATCAGAAGTAAATAAGTTCAAATTTCAAGGGAGGATGAAGTCTTTTGGTGATGTGTTCTAAGGTATGTTATTTTCAGGTCATCTTACCATTTTCACTATAACTTGTTTTCTAGAACAATTCAGATGGTGAAATTTATATAGTATTTAGAAGACATATCAAGGTACCTTTGGTAAACTTTTCACCTCTTGATTCACTATAATTATGGAGATACACTATGTGGAAAATAGGATTTTTGACTAGTCCTAAAGCTAGTCAATAAACAGGTGTTCTGGGTAAAATAGTCATAACTTCTTCATAGAGAATCCAAATTAAGTGGAACAAATTTCATTGGAAATAGTACAGACTTTAGTTTCTTTTGTATGAGTATCTGAATCTAATGCTAAATATTGAGCATGAATCATTATGTACAAGTTCGCTATCCTAAATAAACCAAGATTGAATCAAGTCTACCATTCTTTCTATAACTTCTTTTTGGGTGGGATTCAAGGAGTAAAACTTGGAAGATTTTCATAGAATACATTGTGTAATATTATCTATATGATCAAAGTATTCCAAGAATTGAAGAATTACAAAAGTTTAAGAAGTCTTAGGAAGTATTATCAGGCTCTATGTGATGGTTGGTTGATGATGATGATTTAATGTAAAGTTTTATTATCTCTAATATATTCTTGGGTGGAAGGAAGGGAAAACTATGGAGAGGTCAACCCTCTCTTGATATTGGAGGATTGTATCTTCTTCTTGGAGGTTTATCCCTCCCTTTATATTTGGAAGATGTAGCTACCTTTGGAAGTCATTACTTCCCTTGACCAATAACTATTAATTATTTCTCATATATTGTGCATGGTGTATTGTGGTGTATTGATGTAACCCTTATACTATTGTTGATCAGAATCTGGACCAGGGGTCAAATTTTACCTCAAAAATAAAAGTTCTCAGAATTGCCTCAAAACAAATGGGTTTGTATCCCTCGTCGTTACAAACCCAACGCAATTCATTTCGTCTCAAACGGACATCGGGAGCGAGAGATATCGCGATCTATCCGAATCTCCAAACAGTAAAAAAAAATGGATGTTGACTGGGCAGTCCGTACAGTCCGTACGGATGATGAGGTGACATGACCGTATGGTGAGTTGGAATTTGATGATGTGGCAGAGAAAAACGTGGTGCATTTGTAATGGACGGTTGTCAGCGAATCGGGTTTTGACACTTGTCATTTGTAGCCAATGATGTGCAGACACGTGGCCCAACCCATTGGCGCCACGTGTCCCTTCCTTTTTGATTAATTTGGTTATGTTATAAAAAGTTATGGAGGCCGCGGGGTTTGACCCCCGGACCTCTCCCTCCATTCAAATCTTTAACAAAGCCAACACACCAACGCGCCACGCGCTTTGTTTTAATAACCATACGTTACAAAATATATATATTTTGAATGTTTTAACTATTGGAGCGGGGTTAGGGCCGGGGCTAAGCCCCAACCCCCGGTCACATATACGGGTCACATGACCACACTCTTTAATGGCGCATTTTTTGGGGTGGATTCCGCCAACTTTGATTCCTTTACTATTTTTAGTGAGACTAACTCCCGCTACTCCTAATTTAGTGGAGTTTATTGGGGAAAAGAGGAGGGATTTAGTTATTGGCATAACTTTTGCTACAGGAAACCATTCTTGACGAAATTTTGATGGATTTTGGGTCTCTTCGACCTTCTGGAGCCAATGGAGCAGGTTTCAAAGCCATCTGATTTCATTTTCATGTGATTTAGCTTCAGGGAATCTTTCAGGGCCACCAGGGCCATTTCAGTGCTTGAGCTGTTTGGAGGCTCTATTCATCCATTTTTGGTGATTCAAAAGCCTAGGTCTTATATTTTCGACCTTATGAGTCTGATGGAAGAGGTTTCAGAACCATTTGAGGTCATCTTCACCTCGAAATTCTCCATGCAAGATTAAGGGGCCATCAAGGCCAATTGGGGAAAGTACGGTATAAGGTACAATTTCACTGTTTAGTGTTTGGGAAAGAGCATGTTCAGCAAATTCCTATCTTATGATTCTGTATTTACATTCAAATTTGTCTTTTGAGACACTCATATTCTTGTATTAGCATTTGTATCATTTTAATACAAGAGGACAAGCCTAGTTTGGAAGGTTTGGTCCAGCAGATGTAGCCCAAAGGGGGTGAACTGCTTTATCATCTTGGTATTGTTGTGATTTGATGTGTTATTGCTGCATTTTATATTGCTGTACATTGGTTTATCACACCTATTTAATCACTTAAAAGAACCTTTCTCCTCACATGAACATTGACAAGAAGAGGCAAGAACCTTACACATAAACAAGTTGCACATTTTTAAGCCATGAAGCAAGTGTATGTCAAAGACTTCTAAGTGTTTACTTCGTTATTTATTTAGGCATAGCCTATAAAGGGACAGGTAGCCTCTGGAACTCATCCTCTCTTTAGAGGTGACATGTCCGGTGAATGCCCCTACAGTCTATCTCTGTATAAGAAATAATAAAGTTTCACATTATCAGAGGTCACATTGGAGTGTATAACTCACTTTTGAAATTATGGAAAATGGATACCTTTCACCCTTAAACAAGTAGATTCCATTTTCATATCAATTGTTCACTTCTCATTGGATATAATTGAATGGTTTAATTATAATTTGAAAAAAAAAAAAAATCTACTTGATACTGATTTACCCCCCTCTTAGTATCTACAATTGGTATCAGAGCAGGTTGTCTTTAGAACAATTTAACCAATGGAAGGAAAATCCTGAGAGAGATGGATGACCATGAGCACATTTCAAATGGGATTCAAAAATTTGATGGAAGAAATTATGCATACTAGAGTGATAGAGTAAAAACTTACCTAATGGCTTTGGGAGTAGACATTTGGTACTCAGTTGTTAATGGCTATGTAATCCCAAATAATGCTCCAACCGATCCAAATGAGAAGAAGATTATGAGTTGTAATTCAAAATCCATACATGTTATTTTAGAAGCATTTGCACCAACCATTGCTAGCCAAGTGATGGGTTGCAACACTATTAAAGAGGTATGGGACAAACTCAATAGTATCTACGAAGTTGATCCAAAAGTTAAGCAGGTCAAACTTCAATGACATAGAGAAGAATCTGAAAATTTGAAGATGAATGAAAAGGAAGATATTGCAACCTATGTTCTTAGATTTGATGAAGTTGTTAATGATATTAGAGGATTAGGTGAATATCTTGATGAATTGTTGGTTGTACAAAAAGTGTTCAGATCACTTTTCTTGAAGTAGGATGATAAGGTCTCTGCCATTGAAGAAACTAGGGACTTGACCAAAATGACAATGGATTAATTGCATGGGTCTTTTATAGCATACGAAATGAGAATAGGTATAGAAAGTGACCAACAAAACAATGAAGAATTCTTTAAAGACATAAATAAGACAAAAGATATGGATAATGACCTTCATGAATAAATAGCAAATTTTGTAAGAAGGTTTCAAAAGGGAAGTGGAAGATACAAAGGTAAGTCTCCTCTCAAATGATTTAACTGTGGTAGAATAGGACATATTGTTGAAAACTGCTACTATAAAAAGAGAAGTCTCAACAATAAAATGAGCTTCTACTCCAAGGATGATGACATCTCCTCAAATGAGAATGATGAAGAAGATAATGATGGAGGAGAAGTCCTCGTCATAACCCAAGAAACCCAGGATGATGATCACAAGAATTCTAAAGAAGAAGAAATCATTTGTGAAGAATATTCAGATGAAGAAACCAACCTTGATTCCTTTTGGGGATACAAAGACAATGTAGTGAGTGAACAACAAGATGAGAATCTTGAAAATTTGAAGCATGTTGAAACTGAAAATAAAAAGATTAGAAACAAAAACATAATACTAAAAGATGAATTGAGTAGTTGTGAAGAAGAGAATTACAAGATTGAAACGACCATTAATAGATTGAAGGAACAATTAGAAGATTATGAGAAATTTAAAGCAGAGTTGGATCACACAAAATGGGAGCTACTATTGACAACAAAAAAGTTAAAGAAGTTCAAAAAAAGAACTGGAAAATTATATGAGATCCTTATCAATCAAAGATATCCAAATGACAAGACAGGACTAGGATACAATGACAATTTGAAGACAACAAAACAAGAGAAGGAAGATGAAAATAATGAAACCAAGACTCTAGAACAAGTTGAACATTAAGATAGAAGACTAGAATTTAGAAGGAATGAGACATCAAGAAGATCCTCTCCCACCAGGTATGAAATAAATCATTATGAAGGAAACTACAGAAGAATAGATCGTGAACCCAGATGGACCACACCACAAAGAAGATCACTTACTCCCAGGTATCAAAATTTCTTTCTTGGACATTGCTATACTTGTGGAAATTTTGGACACAAGGCAATCAATTGTAGAATCAATGAAAGGAATAACTATGCAAGCTACATGAATGGTGAAAATAGTAGATATGTAAATGTTTGTAGACCTATCAACCGAAATTATAATCCATTTGACCCATTAATGGATCAAAATATTGTATGTTACAAGTGCAATAATCTTGGTCATAAAGCATGAGATTGCATAGAGATGGAGGAAGATAATCATATGTCAAATGTTTCTATACCAACTACAACATGGAAAACGAAAGAAATTACACAAAATGAAAACTTTCAAATAACAATGGTCATTAAAGAATGAAAAGAAGAAGATGAATGGTTCATATACAGTGGGTACTCATCTCATATGTCTAGAGCTCAAAGCAAATTTGTCAGCTTGAAGAAAAAGGGTGGAAATGTTGCATTTAGAGATGACTCATGTACTAAAATACTTGGAAAAGGAATTGTAAATATTGGAAATGAAAATGTAAAAGAAGGAAAAGTTTTACTGGTTGAATATCTGAAGCATAATCTCCTCAGTCTCAACAAAATGTGTGATCAAGGATACACTCTCACATTTGACTCCCAAAAATGTAAAATCAGAGAAAATAACTCAAGAAGATTGGTTCCAACTGCAACAAGAATACCAAACAACATATACATCCTAGACATGAAGAAGAGAGAGAATATAGAAGCCACAGAAAAGGATTCCAAGGAAGAAAAAGTCCCAAAGAACAAAAATAAGGATGAATTATTATTGAGTGCCACATGTTTAGGGGGAGCAACCCCAAAGAAAAGAGTCACCTTTTGCCATTAAACTCATGGGAAGAAGCCCTACCCTTTTCCATTGATGTCAAAGGGGGAAATAAGTTGGAATCATGATGATAGGGGGATCATGAGTGTTTCCATAAATGACAAAGGGGGATATTGTTGGAAGATTGGTTTTTGTCATTGATGTCAACCCTAGTCATGGGTTTTGGACCACAAGATTGATGAAGGTATTTGGACATGAAGGGAAATGGACATGAAGATAAAACACCCATGGATGGATAGTATACATCATGTTGTTTCCAGTGGTATGTGGCATGTCACATGAATCCTCATGGTTGAGGAGAAATGAATTTTTGAAGATGACAAAGTGAATTGAAGAAGGAAGTACATGTAGGCCTTGAAGATAATTAAAGAAAAGAATTACAAAATAAGAAAGTGTTAAGTCAGCCTTAATGTTAAAAGGAAGTGACATAAATGGTATAAATACACATCATTATACATCCATTTGATACAAAATTCGAATTTCATAGGAAATCATAAGTAAAGAAGGTCGTATTTCAAGGGAGGATGAAGTCTTTTGGTGATGTGTTCTAAGGTATGCTATTTTCAGGTCATCTTACCATTTTCACTATAAATCTTTTTGAAGAATGATTCAAATGGTGAAATTGATATGGTATTGAAAATACATATCATGGTACCTATGGTAAAATTTCCATCTCTTGATTTTCTATACTTATGGAGATACACTATGTGGAAGATAAGGTTATTGACCAGTCCTGAAGTAAGTCAATAAACAGGTGTTCCGGGTAAAACAATCATAAATTATTCATAGATAATCCAAATTAAGTGGAACAAATCACACTGGAAATAGTAAGGACTTTAGTTTCTTATGTGCGAGTTTCAAAATCTGATGTTAAATATTGAGCGTGGGGCATTCTGTACAAGTTTTGTCTCCTGAATAAACCAAAATTGAATAAAGTCTATCATTCTTTCTATAAATTCTTTTTGGGGAGTACTCGATGAGTGAAACTTGGAGGAGATTCAGAGAATACATTGTGTAATATTATCTATGGGATCATAGTATTCCAAGAATTGAAGAATTACAGAAGTTGAAGAAATCTCAGGAAGCATTATCAATCTCTATGTGATGGTTGGTTGATGGTGATGATTTAATGTAAATTTTTATTATCCCTAATATATTCTTGGGTGGAAGGAAGGGGAAAGGATGGATAGGTCAACCCTCTCTTTATATTTGAGGATTGTATCTTCCTCTAGGAGGTTTATCCCTC
Source organism: Picea engelmannii (assembly GCA_009831015.1). Taxonomy (NCBI): domain Eukaryota; kingdom Viridiplantae; phylum Streptophyta; class Pinopsida; order Pinales; family Pinaceae; genus Picea; species Picea engelmannii. The sequence goes on from ML786978.1 coordinate 115,763, forward strand.
CCTTTATATTTGAATGTTGTAGCTACCTTTGGAAGTCATTACTTCCCTTGACCAATAACTATTGATTATTTCTCATATATTGTGCATGGTGTATTGTGGTGTATTGATGTAACCCTTATACTATTGTTCACTACTTATTGGATATAATTGAATGGTTTAAGTATAAGTTGATTTTTTTTTTAAATTCTACTTGATACTGATTCACCCCCCTCTCAGTATCTACATCCCTCACGTACCTAAAAGCATTCCTAAAAATGCCCCTCGATGTCCCTTTATTTCCTTACATTTCTTAAATGACTGACGCCTTTCTTAAAGACTATATTCCCTACTATGTTAGACATTCCCCTTTTCCTTGAGTTTCCCCTTTTCTTCTTAGTTCATATTTAGCAAGTTTATATATAAACAATAATTTACCCTTTTAATCATTTATTCCTTCATTAAAATTTTACTTTAATTATTAATGTTTGAATTTTGTTTATCCCCCTTCTTGTTATATGTCCATTTAGTTTTGTTTTTTTCACATCTTCTACTTAAACCTAGGTTTTAAATGCACTAGGCTTGGCGACATCTTTTAAGGGAAAATTAATTATTAAACTTTACTCATACCATCATTAATTTTAAGGCCGAACGGGTCCTAAGGAGGCATAGTTTTCTAGGTACTAGGTTTATTAACTTACCAAATTTAAAAATCACTATGTGCCCTTCAAGACACACTATGTTCTCCAAGTAAACCACTCACTTGCATTCTTGTTTTGTTTGTGCTACGTGCCCTTCAATATGCACTATGTGCTCCAAGGGTGCCACTCGCCTTTTGATTAATTTTGGTAGACGTCGAATCCTTGGAGTCAATACTTCGTATGGTGACCTTTTGGGAGACTAAGGGCCTCTAATGAATAAGGGATTTGGCTTATTGTGGGCCCCTTATAGTCATCATGAGTGACTATCAGATCTTTCCCTCATGACATCATGCATCTATCGAACTAGGTAATCATTAACCTATAGTTCGAGCCACGACGAGCATGCTAGTAGGTTGTGGCAGGGCTTCTACTACACCTCTCCCTAAATATCTTTGGTTTTCATGTGTCACCCCTTTACTCCTAGTGTGAGTCTAGTTACAAAGTTATTGTCAGCCTGCATACATCAACTAGACGTGTCAGTGATAACAATCAACATCATAATATCTAGTGATATGTAACATATTTGAAGGCCAAGGAGATCCATCTAAGCCATCGACATCCTCAAATGTCCATATTCCTGCACACGCAGGAAAACCAGTAAATACCACTTGTCGATATAAATATCATAGAATAACATATCATCAAATCCACAACATCATCATTATCCATAATCAAATATGTCAATCATATAGTGAACCGAATTACTTGCACACAAGTGTCCACAAGAATAAGTCACATTGGATACATGCAAGAGTGGGATTGATGCAGGAGCATTGTACACAGCTAGCCAAGAAAGCACAAAGGCAGAGGACAGCTTGAGAAGCACTAGCGCACATTTTGAAATATTTTGAAAATCAATTAATGAACGGATATTAAATGTAATAGCTAGGGGAAGTGTACTTACATTTATATCTAGATGTTGTAAATAAATCTTGAGCATTGCTCTCATCTATCGAATATAGAGGCATTTATGCGTAATGAATGAAAGTAGGTAGATTTAATTTAATAGATTAGATAGTTGAGAAGCGTAGGAGGGAAAACAGATATAGACACCCTCACCCTTGTATCATTGAAATTTTTTATGAGCATTCAGATTTCATAAGCCGAAGAGTTGTAGAGAAGAACCCATGTATAGGAGCACTTGAGTTAATATATGAAACTTTGAATCAAGTTTCATGGTGTTATGATGCTTATTGTTTACATTTGTTGAATGGTATGTTTACAGTTGATTTGTTTCTATGTTATGCATTTGTTTCAATGTTGTAGTGTGTGTGATTTCATGTTGAATGTATGAATTCTGAGAGAGAAGGAGAATGAGTTTCAATTGTTTCTCTTCCTGAGAATTCCCGCAAGGAGTGCAGTGAACATCCACAAGGTGTGCGTTGACAAGGGTCTAAGTTTTATTTCAGAAATCTCAGGAGAGATACCATTGTTCTCATACCAGTTGAAGTACAGGTGAAGGACAGAGCAGTGCAAGGTGTGCACGGGCCAATTGAAGCCTTGGATTTTATAAATCTAGAAGGAAGGTTGAAGGACCACTATTGCAAAGAGTGCACAGGGTCAGAGACTCAAATAACTAGAGGTTAATTGAAGGTTAGCCGCAAGGAGTGCGAGCAGGGATCCTTTTGGAAGCTTGAGTTTGCAAGTGAAAGCTCAGGAGGGATTTAACCTTTGAAGTGCTGAAAGGGAGATGGAGATTGAAATTGTCTCATAGAAGTCAATTTTAGGAGGGAGAACACTAATTTGTTTGGGCAGAAGTCATCGAGGAGTGAATCTGGTGGTCAAAATTCTCCATGGAGAACTCATGAAATCGCGAGGACCATAGGATCCATAGGAGTTGTAAGGTGGTTAGGAGTTGGATGAACCCTCCACCCTGGTATTAAGAATCAACCTGGATTGTTGATCATGGTCAGTTTGAGCCATCAGATCATTTTGGGAATTCAGGATCCATAAGTTTGGAGTGTAGGCCAAAATCTTTGGTCACTATAATTTCGCGAATCACGAAAGGGATTATCAGGTGTGGAATTTCAACATTTCGGCATTCTAGGGTTCGGCATTTTGGAAACTCTAATGACAATGTGTCGGGGTCCTTTGCATTGGAAAACCTAAAGTCATGAAACGCAACATGTCTTTGAAGTGGAATTTCTACATTTCGGCATTCTGGGGTTCGGGAAGTAAAGGATGTAGTGACTTTGGAATTGGGAGTTTCAAACTCCCGGTTCGCGAAATCTCGAAGAGGGAAAGGAAAAATTCTTGAAAAGTTGAGGGACACTAGTCATTGGGCACCTGTCAGGTTTTGGGGTTTCAAGACTCAAGAAGTGGAGTTGCATGGTCAACACAACTCTCGAAATCGTGAAGAGAGAAACTTTGAAAGGTGGGTCCCAAGTATCAGTTAGAGGATACGTGGGGCGGGAGTCAATGGAGTGGTCGATATTTGATAAACATCTCGAAAGTCCATTGATCTCATATTCCATGGGATATTGAGCCCATTTCGGCATTCCAGCATTTCATAATTTGGGGAATCATAAGGGAAGAGGAACCATTGTTGGTTGTTCTTTCAAAGTCCTGAAAGATGAAACTAGTGAGTAACAGGTGGCATGTGCTCATCATGTTGGAGTAGTCAACCTTCATTGACAATTTGCATTTTGGCATTTTTCAAGGGCTGTGGAAATACATCGGGATTCTCCAACTTCCAAAACCCGAAGTCCTTTGTGTCTTAAACAAAGGGTTTGATTAACCCTTGGCGTGGATTTAGGGAATATCTTGAGCGAATCTTGGCCCTAGGGCAGGGGGTCTGCATCAACTGGTATCAGAGCACATAACAAATTCTTTGCTTTCTATAGCAGAGAGAAAAGAGGAAAAATTTTCAACCATGCTTCCGACAAGAAGAGATAGGCCAATGCCTAATCCAACAGTGGAAAGAGAAATGTGTGAGCAACGTGCTAGACTTGATGCTATGGAGACAACACAAAGGTGCACAGTCGACGCTTGGGATATCAGCAAGGCTGAAAGTGAAAATGAAGCTGGAAACAAAGGAGAAGAAGTTGCAGTCTAAGATGTTGTAGACAAACGCCTATTCAGGGTTGTTGCAAGGACAGGTGCCAGAGCAAAAATGGACATTCCCATGTATGAGGGAAACTTAAATGTTGAAGAGATTCTAGACTGGATTAGAGCCCTAGAAAAAAACTTTGACTACAAGGATGTCGAGGAGGAAAAAGTCAAACATGCAATTACTAGACTTAAAGGGAATGCAACACTATGGTGGGATGACCTGTAGGATGATAAATGCTACAAGGGAAAGCACAAAATCAAGAGCTAGGATAGAATGGTTGAAAAAATGAAAGCCAAATTTATACCTAGGGATTATCAAATCACTCTGTTTTGGAGGATGAAGAATTTGAGACAGAAGATGATGTCAATGAAGGAATACACTGAAGAATTCTACAGGATAAAAATCAGAGCAGATCATCAGGAAAGTAATGATGAAAAAGTTGTCAGGTACATGAATTGTCTACGATATGACATTCAATATGAGATGAGCATGGTGACCATTCGAAATGTGGAAGATTCTTATCAGATAGCTCTGAAAGCTGAAGATAAGTTGAGCTGGAAGCAAGGTCAAAGAGGCCGAGGTAGAAGTCAAGCCAGAGGAAAACCAATTGCCCAAGACAGAACTCAGAAACCTAAAGAAGAGGGGAAGAAAACTCAAACTCAACCTGAGAGGGGAGGAAGCTCACAAGGAAGGCAGTATGCTGATAGGAATACTTTTCCTCGAGCCAGAGGAAGAGGAAGAGGCAGAGGAGGTGAAGTGAAATGCTTTGTTTATGGAAAAATCAGACATAAATCCTATGAGTGTCTAGATAAGAAGAAAGATGGTGATAAAACTCACATTGTCGAAGCTCAAAGATGGACTGTTGAGGCAGAAGATGTTGAGGGTGGAAGATCCTTAATGATGAGGAAATTTCTCTTGAAACCAGAGAAGGAATTAGAGAACCCAACCCAAAGAAACAGTCTATTTTGGACTACTTGCAAAACTAAGGATAGAGTATGCAAGGTCATAGTGGACAGTGGTAGCATAGACAATCTCATATCTATAGAGACGGTAGAAAAGCTAGAGCTGGAGACTGTTGTACATCCAAGCCCATACAGAGTTTTGTGGCTACAAAAAGGACATCAGGTAAATGTCACTAAACAATGTTTAGTTGAATTTAAAATAGGAGGATATAAAGATGAAATATTATGTGATGTCATTTCCATAGATGTTTGTCATCTATTGTTGGGTAAACCATGGCAATATGATAGAAATGCAGTTCATGATGGGAGAAAGAACATGTACACCTTGGATAAAAATGGTAGGACGCACATGTTGTTGCCAATTAAGGATAAATAAGTGAAAATAGAAATGAGCAACATTGTACTTCTCATGAGTGGGAAGGAACTTATTGATGAGGTTAAGAATAAGGAAGACACACAATTTATTTTGGTTAGGAAGCCCAGAATTGTTTTAACCAGTACGAGGATAGATGATTTACCAGAAGAAATACAGGAGTTGCTGGAGTTTGTTGATATATTAGTGGACGAACTACCTTGTTCGTTGCCACCTATTAGGAGTATAATTCATCATATCGATCTTATACCTGGAGCCAGTTTGTCGAAAAAAGAAACATATCGGTTGATGCTACAGGAAAATGAAGAAGTTAAGAGACAGGTCCAAGACTTAATGGACAAAGGATTGATTCGAGAGAGCTTGAGTCCATACGTTGTTCTGACAGTGCTCAACCAAAGAAATATGGAGGCTGGAGAATGTGTACAAACTCAAGGGAAATCAATAAGATTACCATCAAATATATATTTCCATTACCAAGGATGGATGACTTGATGGATTGCTTGAGTGGAGAATTTTTTTTTTCAAATATTGATTTGAAAAGCGGGTAGCATCAAATTTGAATGAGAGAAGGTGATGAATGGAAGACAACATTCAAAACAAATGACAAATTGTATGAATGGCTTGTCATTCCATTTAGCTTAACAAATTCATCCAGTACTTTCATGAGGCTGATGAACAAAGTGTTGAAGGATTTCATAGGGAAATTATTCATTGTATATCTTGACGATATATTAATTTTCAACAATACATAAGCAAAGCACTTAAAGCATTTAGATGCAGTAATGAGGAGATTACAGCAAGATAAATTGCTGATCAATATGAAGAAATAGTCATTTATGAGGACATAACTCATTTATTTGGGTTTTTTTTATCTCTACAAATGAGTTGAAGATGGATCTAGAAAGGATAAAGGCCATTAAGAATTGGCCATCGTCGAAGAGCGTGTTTGAAGTTCGAAGCTTCCATGGTTTGGCTAGCTTCTACAGAAAACTTATTTGAAACTTCAGTGGAATTAGCGTACTGATGATGGATACGGTGAAGAAATGACACAAATCTTTTCACTGGACAGAGGAAGCAAAGAAGAGTTTCAATCTGCTGAAGAAGAAGATCACTGAGCAACCAATTTTGGTTTTGCCAGATTTTAGCAAGACATTCCAGGTCAGGTGTGATGTGTGTGGATTTGCAATTGGAGCAGTCTTCAGACAAGATGACAGGTCGATCACATATTTCAGTGAAAAAATGAATGAAGCAAAGATTAAGTACTCCACATATGACAAAGAATTATATGCAGTCATACAAGCACTGAAGAAATGGAGACACTACCTGGTTCCCAAGGAGTTTGTTTTGTACAACAATAATCATGCTTTACAACTCGTGACTTGACAGGAGAAGTTGAACCAAAAACATGCTAAATGGGTTGAATTCTTGCAGAATTTTACTTTTGTGATTAAGAATATTTCTAGAACTGCTAACAAAGTTGTTGATGCTTTGAGCAAGAAATGTTTGCTTATGCAGGAATTCAGAGTCAAGACTTTGGGTTTTGATAACCTCAAAGAAATGTACAGGGATGACCCAGATTTTGAAGAGGCATATGAAGCATCTGAGAATCCAATTCTTAGGGATAGGAGACAATGGAATGAATACATGATCCAGGATGGATTATTGTTCAGGGGAAATCAACTATCTATTCTAAAATGCTCCATGAGGGAGAATTTGTTGAAGGAAAAACACAGTGGAGGATTGGCTAGACATTTCGATCATGACAGGACGTTATTAAAGTTGAATGGCTCATATTTTTGGCCAGGGATTAGGACAGATGTCAAGAAATTTGTAGAAAGGTGCATAATTTTTTAGCACACGAAAGGAAAAAGGTAGAACACAGGGTTATACCAACCATTACCCATAACTGAAAGGCCGTGGGATGCAGTGAGCATGGATTTTGTATTGGGACTTCCAAGGACACAAAGAGGATATGATTCAATCTTTGTGGTGGTCAACAAATTTTCAAAAATGACACATTTCATACCATGCTAGAAAACCAACAACGCAACTCATATTGTGAACCTGTTTTTCAAGGAAGTCGTCAGACTTCACAATTTTCAAAAGAGCATTGTGTCAGATTGAGATACCAAGTTCGTAGGGCATTTTTGGAGGACCTTATGGAAGAAGTTGGGGACAAGTTTTTCTTTTAGCTCAGCATATCATCCTCAGATGGATGGACAGATAGAAGTTGTGAACAAGAGCTTGGGATATTTGTTAAGGAGCTTAGTGACTGAACACCATAGTCCATGGGATCACATTCTGCCACAGACAGAATTCACTTAAAATGATTCACTCAATAGAAGCACAGGGAAGAGTCCATTCCGGATTGTATAAGGAATGAAGCCAAGGGGAGTTTCTGAATTGAAAGATTTGGAGCAAAATAAATTCAGGAGTGCTAGTGCAGAGGACTTTGCAAAAGGAATGAAGGAGCTCCACAGCCAAGTTAAGGAGAGATTACAGTGTTCAAGTCAAGAATACAAGCGAAGAGAAGATCAACGCAGGTGAGAAATTCAATTTGAAGTTGGTGATTTGATTCTTTCACATCTGAGGAAGGAAAGTTTCCCAAGGGGAATGTATAATAAGCTGAAGATGAAAACGATTGGACCATGCAAGGTCATAAGGAAATTTGGCGCAAATGCATATGAGATTTTATTACCCGATCGGGTCAGAATATCGTCGATATTCAATGTTGCGGATTTGTACCCTTACAGAGATGAAGAAGCAGGAACAAAGGAGGAAAAAAAATAAATTCAATGGACAAAACAAATGTCTGTAGTTGTAGGGCCACAGATCGCAAGCATAATTGACAAAAGGGTTAGAAAAAAGACTAGGAGAAAAGAGTATTTTGAATACTTGGTCAAATGGAAAGGACATCCAATTGAAGATGCCAGTTGGGAAGATGAAGCAACAATTCATAGGCATGGACAGACTGTGCAAGAGATCATGAATAGGAGCTCATGAAAATTTTCAAGCGAGGGAGTATGATGCAGAAGCATTGTACACAACCATCCAAGCAAGCACAAAGGTGGAGGACAGTTGGAAAAGCACCAACGCACATTTTGAAATATTTTGAAAAAAAATTAATGAGAAGATATTAAATGTAATAGATAGGGGAAGTGTACTTACATTTATATCTAGATGTTGTAGACATATCTTGACAATTTCTCTCATCTGTCGAATGTAGAGGCATTTATGCATAATGAATGCAAGTAGGTATATTTAATTTATTAGATTAGACAGTTGAGAAGTGTAGGAGGGAAAACAGATATAGACACCCTCACCCTTGTATCATTGAATTTTTTTATGAGCATTCAGATTTCATAAGTCATAGAGCTGTAGAAAAGAGTTGTAGAGAAGAACCCATGTACAGGAGAACTTGAGTTAATATATGAAACTTTGACTCAACTTTCATGGTGTTATGATGCTTACTATTTACATTTGTTGAATGGTATGTTTACAATTGATTTGTTTCTCTGTTATGCATTTGTTTCAATGTTGTAGTGTGTGTGTGATTTGATGTTGGATGTATGAAGTTTGAGAGAGAAGGAGAATGAGTTTCAATTGCTTCTCTTCCTGAGAATTCCTGCAAGGAGTGCAGTGAACATTCACAAGGTGTGCGTTGACGAGGGTCTGATTTTTATCTCAGAAAGATTAGGAGAGATATTGTTGTTCTCATACCAGCTGAAGTATAGGTGAAGGACAGAGTCGTGCAAGGTGTGCACAGGCCAATTGAAGCCTTGGATTTTATAAATCTAGAAGGAAGATTGAAGGACCACTGTTGCAAAGAGTGCACAGGTTCGGAGACTCAAATAACCAGAGGTTAGCCACAAGGAGTGTGAGCAGGGATCCTTTTGGAAGCTTGAGTTTGCAAGTGAAATCTCAGGAGGGATTTAAAATTTGAAGTGATCAAAGGGAGATGGAGATCGAAATCGTCTCATAGAAGTCAAGTTTGGGAGGGAGAACACCGAGTCATTTGGGAAGAATTCATCGAGGAGTGCATCTGGTGGTCAGAATTCTCCCTGGAGAACTCGTGAAATCACGAGTGTTATCACTGAAATTTCGTCCGCACAGGGCGACAAGAACTCCACATCATCAACACAGGAAAACAGGCATTCATGGCACAAGGAGTAAATCCACAGCACAGCAAAAGGGCCAAAAACTATACAAAAATGGCTATAAAATTAAAAAGCGCAGCATACCCACTAAAAATGAGCGCGCGCGCAATACCTTCGTATAATTGGGCGCATATGCGCGGCTGTGCGGTGCCAAACCCGCGCGCCTGCCAAACGGCGCATTTATGAAGCTGGTCGGCCTCCCAACCACTAATGGATCGCCTCCCAAGTCGATTTGACATCAAATCCGAGCTCAATCTGCGTGGGGAGGCTGGTCAAAGACCTAATTGTGCCCTAAAGAGCC
>ML786978.1:132758-164162 GCA_009831015.1 Picea engelmannii
TGTTATTATGCTCATGTTTTCTTTTAGTTTTTGTTTAATTCTTGTTAATAGCTCTATTGTTTTCTTTCTAACCTCTTTACATACAGCTGTCATGACTAGCAGAGCCCAACTAGGCATGTAAGCACTCACTTTTTGCTCACACACCGATGAAAAGAGTGCAAACAACGAGGACCGTAGGATCCAGAGGAGCTGTAAGGTGGTTAGGAGTTGGACGTACCTTCCACCCTGGTATTAAGAATCAACATGGATTGTTGATCATGGTTAGTTTGAGCCATCAGAACATTTCGGGAATTTGGGATCCGTAAGTTTGGAGTGCAGGCCAAAATCCTTGGTCACTCTAATTTCTCGAATCGTGAAAGGGATTATCAGGTGTGGAATTTTGGCATTTCATCATTCCAGGGTTCAACATTTTGGAAACTCTGATGAAAAGGAGTCGGGGCCCTTTGCATTGAAAACCCCAAAGTCATGAAATGTGATGCATATTTGGAGTGGAATTTCAACATTTCGTCATTCCGGGGTTTGAGAAGTAGAGGAGGCAGTGACTTTGGAATCAAGAGTTTCAAACTCTCGGTTCGTGAAATCCCAAAGAGGGAAAGGAAAAAATCTTGAAAATTTGAGGGGAAATAGTTGTTAGGCACCGATCAGGTTTTGAGACTCAAGAAGTGGAGTTGCATGGTCAACACAACTCCAAAAATCAAGAAGAGAGAAATGTCGAAAGGTGGGTCCCAAGTATCAGTCAGAGGATACGTGTGGAGGGAGTCAAGGGAGTCGTCAAGATTCAGTGAAAATCCTGGAAGGCCATTGATCTCATATTCCATGGGATGTTGAGCCCATTTTTCCATTCCAACATTTCAGAATTCAGGGAATCATAAGGGAAGAGGAATGACTATTGGTTGTTCACTCAAAGTCCTGAAAGCCAAAACTAGTGAGTAATAGGTTGCATGTGCTCATTGCATTACAACAGTCAACCTTTGTTGACAATTCACATTTCGGCATTTGCCAAGGGCTTTGGAAATACACCGGGACTCTCCAACTCCTAAAACCCAAAGTCCTTTGTGGTTTAAACAAAGGGTTTGATTAACCCTTGGCATGGTTTTAGGGAAGATCCTGAGCGGATCTCGGCCTGAGGGCAGGGGGTCTGTGTCATGGATGTTACAATAGATACCTTTTGTATTGAAGCTGTTGAGAATGAAAAATAAATTCATATTCTTCTTTCTACTCTAAAATATGAAATCTAATTTTTTTTTTCATGGAAAAAATAATAAATATAAAGTGTTAATGAAATTAAAAACGACACTTTGTAAATATAAAGAAAGAAATTTTGTTTCACCTGTATAAATTAGAACCTAAATTATTTTGGAGACCAAAAATTAAAAAAACATTCTCTATGTTTGACTGTAATTCATATCTTAATTTTTTTTATAAACACTTAATATTTTAGGGAACTGTTGAAAACTTATTACAGATAAAGATGTTTTTAATTTGGATGAAATTGAATTTCGGATTAAGAAACTAGAAAAAGGGAAATCTAAATACATTGAAAGGAATTGGGATGAAATCATAAAAATTGGAAGCTCTGTTCTTATCCATCACATTTATAGTATTTTGAATTTAGTAGTAAAACATTCTACCCATAAACCTTGCACTGAAAACCTCATTATGGATATTTTTAAAAGTGATCACAAAACTAACACTTCAAATTACAACATTGTCATCATTAGACATATTTTAGAGAAGTTTTATGGAATTAACATTGAAAATAATATCAATTTTTCGTTATAAATATGTGGAAAGAGACTTAAAGGTCATGTAAGTTCTAGAAACTATCATTGAGTGATGAAACACTTAATTACTCTTAGGTTTATTTCATAGGGATGTCTAGATAATAAAAATGATATGTTTTGTTTCTTTTTTCACTTTAATAAATGTTTCATTATGTGCTCAATTTACTTTGGAAGAGATTGGACAAGATCTAAAGGTTCTTTTAGAAATGAGAAATGCGCCAATGAGTTTGTATGAGAAATTTATTTCTAATGTTGGGAATTATGAGGGTTTGTCAAAAGAAAGTAAATATAATATAGGGGTTAGAAAAAATTGTCTCTCCTCCCCTACAATTTTTGGAATTTATATTGACAAGTTAGAGACATATTTGGAAGAACAAAGTTGTGCTAGCACTACCTTAGTTGGGATAGTATTCACTCTCTTTGTTTATGTTGATGATATTGTTGTTTTAGAAACAATCCCCTAAAAGAAATGAAGGATTCTCAAAGATTTATGTTTTAGTGTTGGTATTTGTAAGACTAAGGTTATGATCATTAAGTCCAATAAAATCACTTATCCTAATTTAACTTATGATAATAACAACTTAGAGAAAGTTAATTTGTACAAGTATTTTTGAGTTGATATTACATCAAAATATCAAATGGAACTACATAGTGGAGAAAATGATTAATGGAGGGTGGAAAACCTATTTCAATCTTGAGAAAAATTGTAAATATGTGGATCTTTTGTTTTGGGAGAAAAGAAATTATTCATTGATACTCTTGTTATTTCAGTTATTCTTTATGACCATGAAGTTTGGTGTTACAAGTTTCTAGAGAAACTTAGAGAAAAATTGATCAAATCCAAAAGAATTATTTATTTTGATATATTAAAATTAGGAGAAAATCCCCCCATCGTATTCTCCTCTTCGAGAGTAAGGATATGATTAGCTATGTAATGTACCAGAACAAGATAATTAACATGAACTTGGCTAGAAGGTTTTCTAACATTTCTTCGAATTATAGTAAAAGTCACTTGAGGTTTAAGAGAGGATGGAATACAAATGTTCTTTTCCAACTAAACCTTTGAAGGATGATCCCAAAATTCAAAATATCATTAATATAAAAACATTGTAACAACTATATTTAAAGAGAATTTATGGTGCTATAAATAAATAAAGAATAAAATAAAGTTAATGTTTTATTAAGAGGTCATTAACCCAAAACTAAAAGATAATAAGTTTATTTCTTTTATTTCTAGCTTAAAGAAGGAAATTAACATTGCTAAAACAAAAATGAACTATCATGTGGTTCATAGTGAAAGTGGACATACTAAAAGACCTGATATTTTTTATCTTTCTAATCTTTGTGATATTAAGGGAGTAGATGATCAAAATCACTTTAATATTAAAATGCCCTTCCAATTAGAAAAATATGAATCATTTCTACAATATTTGTAACACTAATTATTCTCATTAAACTTAAAAATAAAAAGAGATAAATAAACTTTTCTCCAATATTTTATATTATAAAAACAATGTATTAAAGTAAATCAATTATATTTAGGTTTTCATAAGTTCCAACACTCAAGAAAAAAATGTTTTCCTCTTCTACCTTATTGGAATGACAAACTTTACAAATTTTATTCTTCTATGGTGTTTCATGCCTTTTCCACTTCTCCCTTTCAGTATGAAGATCATGAGAGTTTTATCTTCTCATTTATTTTAGTTTGAAACTAATAATGGGAGATATTATTTTGACTTGGAAACTTAGGGATAAAGGTTGTTGATTAAGGTTGGTTGTCATTGATGTCAACCCTTGAAGAAAGCATGGTAGCACAAAAGTTTGGGTAATGGACCCAATTTTGTTTGATGTAAAAATGACTCATTATTTTCTTGTCATGGTTGAAAAGAAGTACATCTAGATGAACTCCAAAGTGGTCCCCTTATGGTGAAATCCCTCACGGGAAGATTCTTTGTGGATTGAGCTATCCTAGAAGTATGGTTAGAGAGCCCATGCTTATTTGTGGAATAATGAGATGAAGGTCAGTGAATTTGGCAGTGAAACTATCCTACATGGATAGTTCTTGTCATTCCATTTCCGATGGTTTGTGAAACATCACATAACACCTCATGGTTAGATAGTGATGACCATGAGAAGTTGGAGAACCCAAGTTTGGGTAATGGACCCAAGTTTATTTGATGGATAATGGTATGATTTTTGATATATTTGCAGTTAATTCTATTCTTTATGGATGGTACATGTCATTCCATTTCTAGTGGTATGTGGAACATCACATAACTCCTCATGGTTTGAGAGTTATGGCCTTATGAAGTTGGAGGACCCTCTCATGTCATCTAGAAGCCCAAAAAGGTCAAAGTAGTCAAAGTGGTTTAAGAGATTTTAGAAGTTAAATAATAAAGTGAAGTGATTAGTGTACTATAATTCAAAGTGAATACAAAGTAAATTATTCAAATAATTAATTTAATGAAGAAATTATAAGTGGGTTAACCCTAAAATAAGGAAAGTGTGCAAAGTGACCTAGAAGATGTTTTTAAGGAAGCTACTTGGAGAGCATAAATAAAAGGCAAGGCTCTCTCATTTTAATCACACTTGAGAATATTGAATACCTATAGGTGTCTGGGGTAACCAAAGGATATGTAAGCTGAATTTCTGAGGAAAGTGAAGAAAAGAAGGATGAAATTCAAGGAAGGATAAATTCTTTTGATTATGCTTTCTAAGGTTTGTTATTTACAAGTCATCTCACCATTTTCTCAATAAATTTTATTCTACAATGATCTAGAACGTGAAATTTCTATTCCATTGCAGAAACATATCCAAGTATCTATGGTAAAGATTTCAGATTGTGGGTGGTTGTATTTTTGCAGTTACACTCCATGGAAAATAGGGTTTGTGGCTAGTCCTGAAACAAGTGAAAAACAGGTGTTTCGGGCAAAAACGTCATAACTTCCTCATAAAATATCAAAATTCCGTAAGACCAAATGTGTTGGTTAGAGTAAATTCTATAGTATGTTTTGTAAAAATTTCATATCTATTCAACAAATATTCTGTGTGGGTCACGATCTACAAGGTCACTCTCTAGAATAAGCCAGAATTCAACAAGGTATGACATTTTTTCTATAACTCATTTTCTGAGAGGTTCCAAATAGTGAAACCTGAAGGAATTGAACAAAAAACACTAAATAACATTGTGTATCAGTTTCATATCTTTATCCATTATAGGTACAAATTTCTAATCATTTCAAGCTAGGGTTGTTGACTAATCCAAAACTAGTCATGTGAGACTAAAGAAAAGTTTGATGAAGATGCTAGTCTCTTGTTGTCAAAATTAATGAAGGTTTGTAGGTATGTGATAATATACACTAGGTCTATTATGGAGTTACAAATCATATTTGGATGATGAAATTGATCAGGGATTTTGGTTAAGGTACATGTTGGGTACATGGTTGAGACAAGTACTTGATGAGGTGGCACATACATGAGGTGTATAGTTGATGTTGCTAGTACATATTGATGAGTCATAGTTGATGAGTAGTTCACACATGATTGGTACATACTTTGTACATAGTTGGTTGCACTTGTGTATGGTACATGTTGATTACAAGTTGTTTGGTACAGGTTTGTGCATGGTTGATGCACTTGTTTATGGTACAGGTTGATCACGGGTTGATGTATAGGTTGATGCATGGTTCAGATTTTTTTTTTTTTTTGACGATAACGTTTAGCGGATTTATATTAAATGTGGCCTAGCCACTCATCGGTTACAAACTGGCAGGGCTTCACTGGGTTGCTACCTACATTAAGCTAAGATGCTTTGTTGAAAGTGCCAGAATGACATAACACCCCCTAAACCATTCAGAAACTTGAAACCAAACTTATTTAAAGCCTTGGCTTCTATACAAAATGTCAAGATGCTTGAAAAGGCAGAAAATCCTACAGTTCAAGGTGATACAGATCAAGAAGCTAACTACTTTTTGGGGCCTTCCCCCCATTCGATGTTTAATTTGGATAATTTTCCTTCAAGCTCGTCGATTCTGTCCTCAAATTCATCCTGGGGGATTTTCAGCTCCTGGTGAACCTTGTCTAGCTCCTCAGAGAATCCGATTTTGACTGTGGTTAGGTCCTGCTCCAATTGTTCAAGTCGCCTTCCTGCTTCTGTGTCGAGATTCTCTAGAAAATCAAGTTGGAACTGGAGTGATAGCTTCAGTTTCTCCAGCGTATCATCCAACTGCTTCAGGTGCTCCTCTACTGTTATATTTCGACTGGAACTCGCAGTCATCTCTTCTCCTCTTGTTCCTGTTTTCTGAAAATTCTTCTTCTTCTCTCATCCTGCCTGAGTATGGATTTGTTCCTGGACTGAGGGAACGAGCGGATTTATGCTTATTATACTTCCTATCATCATTTTCCCATCAATGCAATCCCCGAGAGGTATGGGGGCGATCTTACTGCCTGTTGTTTGCATGTGAATCGATTTCCTAGTCTCCCTCTGCCCGAGTTGCTTAGATGCGCGTACCATCATTGGGCTATGGCCCTGTCTTGTCTTGTCCCCTCCTGGCCACTTACACGGATATCTTACTAAGCATGAGGTCGGATCATGGGAGCTCCACCGTGGAGTGTTGGTCATTTATCACCATTTGTCCTTGTGCCAGCGTAGCTCCCCTATTTTCCTCATCGTCCACTTCTTGGTTCAGTGCCCTTAGAACATGAAACACTTGGAATGAGTCGAATCCTTTAAGGAGAAAACGAATTCTGGCTAGCAAGTTATTGAGTTTTTCACTTTGAGTTTCTTTGGAAAGGGCTATAGCTCATATTAGTAGGCGGGAGTCACCTATGATAACCAAGTTTCAAATTCCATTTCTTTTGGAATGGCACAGACCTTTCCAGAGTACCATTGCTTATACATGGTTGTTGGTGGCGATGCCTAGACCAAACACATAACGCACCATGACTTCTGCATTTGGCTTCACTATTAAACCTCCCCCTCCTACTTGAACTAGGTTGCCCTTTGAGGCTCCATCAAAGGACATAATGTGGAGTTCCTTTTCTCTTTTCCAGTTGTCAAAATCTCTCTTTTCCTTCCTGAGTTCCCAATGTTCTTGGGTTATGGTGTTGGCTTTGCTCCCAATTTGCTCTTGAATCTGGAATTGGTCTCTCTAGATCTCTTCTTGCGCTTCCATCTCCCTACTGTAGTTAGGCTGCCGGTGGGTGCTAGCCCATTCACCAAGGAGAGATCTGATCCTTGCGCTTACTATGGGGGCCCTCCTTTCCTTTTCTCAAAAAATTCTGTTGTTTCTCTCCAACCAAATCCCCCAAAGGATGAATCTTGGGAGAGCTTGCCAAAGCCTTGAGGTAGCACTTTGCTTCTTTGGCTGGAACGAGTAAAGATTGGTCCAGTGGAGGAGAAGGGAGTGGATGTCTTGGGGGAGGGGGAGTTCCTTTTGCAGTCCAACAACCAACTTCCAAAATTCTCATGAGTAGTTACAGTTAAGGAGGAGGTGGTCAGAGGTTTCCTCAACTTGCTGACACAAGGGGCACCTGAAGGGACCTTCCCAACCTTTATTTTGGAGGTTTTCCCCTGTTTGTATACTATTATGGTTGAGAGTCCAGAGGAATAGGTCTATTTTGGGGATGGTTTTGGTGTTCCAAATGGATTTCCATAAGGAGGGATTGGGTGGGACATGGGGGAAGTTTTGGAAGGTAGAGTATCCCAATGAGGTGGTATAAGGTTTAGCAATTCTTCCCCACCCCCTCTCGTCTTTCCCTCTTTTCCTTAGGGGGGCTTTCCCCTGCAGGATGAATTTTAGAGAGCACCACTCAAATTCTAAGTCCAGGTGCAGGTTACTCACTGCCCATCCTTGCCATAGTTTGTGTCTTCCCATCCCCTAGGTAGAAATGTCGAAGAGAGTCCTCAGATTTTGCCCATTCATCCAAAGTTTTAGGCGTTGAAGATTCTGGCTCAAATTCAAGGGTGGGTCACCGAGAATGGATTCTTCCCAAATTTTGATTTTTTTCCCATTTCCGGGCACCCAGGTCATATGGGGGATGAAATGATCAATGGCTTTCTTGCAGAGATTGAAGATTGGGGACCCCTTGGGTTCTATGGGGGGGTTTTCCACGCATCTCTTCCTTGTGCCTCTAAAATATTTCTTCCACAGGGCTTCCTTGCACCATGTTGCGTCACCGCTGACTATGTACGATAGTAGCTTTTCCCCAAGGGGTAGATTCTGTACCTTAGTGTTTTTGAGGCTGATTCCTCCTTCCAGAAAGGGTTTCGAGACTTTATCCCAGTTTATTAGGTCGGGTCTTATGCCTGTCTGCTTGCCCCCTTCCCACAAAAATATTCTCTGCAAAGCTTCCATTTGTTTAATTGTGGTGCCTGGGGCTAGCAGCAGAGAGTTTTGATAAATAGGTACACTTTCCAGGATGGATTTGATGAGTACTGTCCTCCCTGCTAAACTTAGCCAATTTGTGCCCCAAGAGGAAATTATCTTCTTAAGTTTGTCTATTAGGTGGTTCCAATTGGAGGTCCTTGGGTTCGTCTTGGAGATGGGGATTCCCAGGTAGGTGAAAGTTTCCCAATTTGTATGCCCTTCCATCCCCAAAATTCTGGAAATTTCCAACATCTCATTGGGTGTAATGTTCCAACTGTAAATTTTACTTTTTGTCTGACTTATCTTGCTTCCTGACACTACGGCATAGGCGTCCAGCTCCTCTTTGTATATTTTTGCTACTAATCAACTTTCCCCTCCCAGGAGCAAGGTATCATCTGCAAATTGTGCGTGGTTGATTTCTTTCATGCCTTGAGCTATCCTTAAACCTTTGAGGTTGCTGCAGATTCTGGCATTTTCCAGTTGGTAGCTTAGGACTGAGGATTGAATTGCGTATAGCAGGGGCGACAGAGGACAACCCTGTCTTAAGCCTCAGGATGCTTTGAAGAAGCTTGTCACTCTTCCATTTACCATGGGGGCTATCCATGGCGATCCTATGCAGGCTCTTATCCAATTCACAAAGGATTCATCAAATCCAAAATTCTTCATTACCTCAAAAAGAAAATTATAATTAACTCTGTCAAAAGCATTTGCAAGGTCTAGTTTAATAATCATACCTTTATCCTTCCTGCGTAGGCTTGAATGAAGAGATTCTTGTACTAGGATTATGTTGTCTGCTATTTGCCTGCCTTTTATGAATCTGCCTTGGTTCTCCAGCACTATGAGTGGGAGAACGTTCTTCAATTTGTTTTCAATTACCTTAGTGAGGATTTTATAGCTCGTGTTACAGAGGGAGATCGGTCTGAAGCGACTGAAGGTGAGTGCTCCTTTCTCTTTGGGAATGAGTGCCAGGAAGGTTGATTTTGTGCTTCCTCCCAGGTTGCTACTCGCCTGTGATTTCCTTATCATTTTGGTGAGGTCGGACTTGATTGTTTCCTAGCATTGCTGGAAGAATCTTGCTGTAAAACCATCTGGACTTGGTGCTTTGTCCAGATGCATTTGGTCGAGTGCCTCTTTTATTTCTTGTTGCGAGAATTCCTCCAGAAGTTTGCAATTGATGTCATCTTTTATTAGCTTTGGAACAACTAATAAAGGGTACGAATGGGGTGTTATGCTTGCCCTTCCATTTTCTGTGTAGAGAGTTTTGAAGGTCTCGAAGGCTTCCTTTCTGATATCCTCCAATTCAGAGATTGTAGAATTTTGGACTTGGATTTCGGTCACAGTCTTGAAAAGCTTCCTTGCTTCCGCTTGCTTATGGAAGTAACTCGTGTTTCTATCTCCTTCCTTCAGCCAGAGGCTTCGAGACTTCTGTCTCCAATCACTTTCCTCATCTCTGCAATATTTGTACCATTGCCTTTGAAGTTGCTCCTCCTTGAGTATGTCCTGTTGTGTAATCTCCTTGCTTTCCAAGGCGAGATGGTGGTTTTCTAGCTGCCTTTGAGCTTCCAGGCATAGGGCGATTGTGTCGGATTTCTTTTTTGCCCAACCTTTTAGCTCTGCCTTGAGCCTTCACAACTTTTCTTCCCAGACGTAAAATGCAGATCCCTTAACTTTGCTAGTCCAAACCTTGGAGACTCTGCTCAGAAAATCTTTATCCTGTATCCATGCAGGGTTGAATCTAAAGGGGATGGTCCCCTGACCTTTCTCTTTCCTAATCTCTAGGTTGACTGGCTTGTGATCAGAGGTGTTATGAGGGAGAATTTCTGAGGAGGCTATGAGTCCAAGAGTTAAGAATGAGCTCTGTACAAGAAATCTGTCCAAACGGGCTGCTATGTGCCCCAGGCCTACCCTTTTGTTGGTCCAGGTATAGCATCGTCTTGAAGGTTTGATGTCCATTAAGTCCCATGCTGAGATTAGGTCCTCCACCCACTCTCGGGCTGGGTCCTTTACAATGGACCCCCCCCGTTTCTCTTCTTGAGCTAGAGTTACATTTAAATCCCCCCCTAGAATAATATTTTCCAGCTCATTATCTGATAGGTAGTCTTGAAGAGATTGCCAGCAGATTTTTTTCTCTTCAATGTGCCGTGGGACATAGATATTAAAGAGACTTACCATTTGTCCTGATTCCTTGTGGAGCAGTTAGGTGAATATCCAGTGCATGCAGAGGTCGGAGCGGGTTAGTTCTATTTTGGAATCGTTCCATAAGGCACAGAGTCCTCCTGATGTGCCTCTAGCGTTGTCGGCTAATCCCTGGCTGCTTCTCCATACATTTTTTAAAACTTTTATTGAGTCCTGCTGACTCATCTCGGTTTCCTGGATAAGTAGGATGTCCATTCTCATTGCTTTGATTATATCCCTGAGAGCTTCTTCCTTCTTTTTGTTGTCGAGACCCCTACAGTTCCAGGATGTTAACTTCATTGATTATTTTGAGGGGGAGAGTGACCTCCTTGGGAGGCCTTAGTCAACTTCCTGGTTTGCCTTACTCTGATTAGTTGCTTGATGGTTGGTTGAGCTCCTTTGAGAATGTCCTTGTAAGTTTCCCGGTCCCTTTCCACCCTTTTGGACTTCCTACCTCTACCTGGTCACTTTGGAGTGTCCTAGGCTTCACTCATTCCATATATCTCATTCCCTGACGAGATCTCTCCCTCCTCGATGCCTTGATCCACCCCATTCCTTGGTGGAGAGGTCTCTCCCTCCTCGGTGCTTTGAACCGCCCCATTCTCCGTTCCTTCTGCTTCTTTTGAGGTTCCTCCGGTTTCCTGGATTTGGACGCCTCTTCCTTCTTTGCCTTGGCCACTTTTTCTTGGAACCGCCATTTCACCTTCGTTTTCCAGCTCTTTGAAACTACTTTTCGTCTCTTGATTCCTTGGATTGCCTTGAGCCGGTGTTGGGTTGTCTCTTCGTGGGCCATTGGACTTCGATCTTCCTTTCTGGGGTTGCTACCATCCCTCCTCCCCTTCTTTCCCTTGTGGGGTTTTTGGGTAGTTCCTCTGGAAATGTCCGTATTCATGACATCCTCTGCATTTAAACGGTAGTTGTTCATAGTCTAGTTTCTGCAGGTGGTGCCACTCCCCCACCTTCAGTTTTACCACTTCCGACAAGCCTACTTCCAAGTTAACTTCCATGCAAATTCGGGCACAGGAATATCGGTTGGCTTTGTCGATGTAATGGCCTAGTCCATTCCCGATAGCTTGCAGCGACAAGGAATTCCAGCAGTGGATTGGTAGGTTTGGGAGTCTGACCCAGACCGGGACATCTTTTAGCACTTCCAAAGCTAGATCAAAGTTTGGGGTCCAACGATTCAGATAAAGGCCCCGTGCACCCATGAAATATGGCCCATTCCTAAAGATTAAGTCCCGGTCCTCCTGGGAGATGAACTCGAAGATGAAATAGCCCCTTCCAACGGCGTAGCAGGTTACACTATTTTTTATTAATGGCCTCTAGTTTCATTGGATCCAGTTATCTGTTGTCCATGTTGAGGGCCAGAGCCCCATGAACTGACCTACCAGACCTCACTCTGATAAGGAGAGTGCTACTTTCATTGGATATTATGGGGGAAGATTAGTTTCTGGTACGTCCTCCAATCTTCTGACAAAGCTTGATGGCTCACCTTGGATCACTTTCTTCCTGCAAGTTATGACTAGTTTGCTGAAGGACACAGAGGGGGAGGGAGGGGGAAACGGCTCCCCTCCATCCTGGCTCGGCATGGTAGGCGGCACGAACCCTAGCTCAGCTTGTTACCTCCGCGCGAGTTTAGCAATTTGGTTGATCAGTTTATTGTTTGGGATCATTCCTTCTTCTGGAATTTGCAATATTACTGGATATGTGTTGCATAAATTCCATGGTAATGAATGACACATGGGAATTTGAAAAAGAAATGCATGGTTTAGGTTTATTAATATAGTTTTACAACGATATATTTCACAATGATAGTGTGACATTGGTTACATCATTTTAGTTCTACTTTAGGGTGGTTAGACAGGGAAAGGACAGGTGGTTGTAGCCACCTTCTGGTTGTAGTCAGTGAACATAGGGGGTTGTAGCATCCTTCTGGTTGTAGCCAGAGAATTGGGGAGTTGAAGATTCCCTCAGGTTGTATCCTGAGAAACTAGGGGGTTGGAGCCTCCTTCCAATTGCAACTAGAAAATAAAGGAAGTTGGTGCTTCCAATGAATGTAATTCTTCAAGACATATAAGAAAAATAATTACATGTTTTTCTCCCACTTCGGGTATCCACGTAAAACACTGGTGTATTGTATATGTGTATGATTGTTCATTTGTTCATTGATCATCATCGGATGATAATTCTACATTGATATAACACTTGGATTATTTGGTTTAAAAAGGATTAAAAATTATCTATTAATGATTCACCCCCCCTCTCAGTAATCCAACAATTGGTATCAGAACAGGTTCCTTTAGAAATCAGTTTAACCACTTAAAGGTAGATCATGGAGAGAAACAACTTGTATAAAAATAGAATACCACATTTTGATGGAAAAAAGTATGTTTTTTGGAGCATAAGGATGAAGACATATATACATGCACAGGGATTTCAAGTTTGGAAATCAATTGTTGATGGATACAAAACACCAACAGTTCCACCAACAAATGACAAAGCAGTGAAACTTGGTGAAAATAATTCCAAAGCTAGAAATGCACTTTTGAATGGTCTTAGTGATATGGTATTCACCAAAGTTGCACATTGTAAATTCTCTAAAGAGATTTGGGACAAGATTCGAAATATTTATGACGGAGATACAAAGATCAAAGCAACAAAGCTTCAAAATTACAAAGGTCAGTTCGAACAACTAAAAATGAAGGAAGATGAAAATATTGTAGACTACTTCTTACGAGTCAATGAAATAGTGAATGCAATCATAGGATTGGGAGAAGAAATCGAAGAATCTCTGATTGTTCAAAAGGTACTAAGATATCTTCCTATGAGATTCAACCCTAAGATATCAACAATAGAAGAAAGATCAGATCTGTTATCGCGCAGTTTGTATTTTAGGTCACAGGCGACATGATAGTGGACAAACTGGCGTAACAAGAACCTTCCCCACCCAATGTCACCTCGATGGGGAGGTCCTTTCTGTTTAGGGAGGTTATCCCAGGGGAGACATCCCCGATAACATGGGGTTTGAAGAGGCAATAAATAGAAGGCCAAGAGTTAAGGTTTTCCCTCCTCACAGGTTACCACCAGTATCAGATAATCTGGCTAATCAGCCAATAAAGAAGTGAAGTCCCTGTTGAAAACACCTGCCTAGAACAAGATGACAACAATACAATATTTGCAGGCTCTAACTCAAAGGGTTGGTACTTCTTAACTATCTAATTTCAATTTACTAGCAATATAATAGACAAAATGAAGTCAACGTTCTACTAAATAGCCTATAGAAGATCACCAATATATCAATGTCTACAAAATTGACCAAGCCAACAGTATTTTTAATCAACAATTGTTCAATAAATGCTTGACGTCATCAATTTAATTGCTTATTAAATGGTCAAAAGTGTTGCTACATCAGGTATGATGTCAGTCTAAGTTAGTGGCATTAGGGTTAGTTAGGGTTTCAAAAATGAAAGTTTTAAAAGATGATTTTGCACACCACAAGCTCAACGTTGGAGAAAATACTAGTGTTTTAGGGTAAATGGAGTCAAAGTAAGGGCCAAAAGCCTCAGGAATACTCAAATTTAGAGACTAGAAGGTAGGGTTCCAAGGTGCTGCAATGGCAGACCCTTAGAATCAAAACCCTAAGGGAAGGAGGCTCACTCCGGTGTTGCTTAAGCAAGGCCTCGTGCTCCTTCCTCTTTCTCTAAATACACTTGGCAAAACAACTAGCTTCAAAGTACATATTTAAGGGAGAAGGTGTTGCAAAGGCAAGGCCTTCAAACCCTAGGAGGAGAAAACCCTAGGTGTAGATTCAACTAGGCCTAGGATGTCTCCTCTTTTCAACCTATAACTTCAACGCTAGCTCAGAAAAGGGGAGAAAAAGTGTAGCAATGACTAGGATATATCTTCCTTATTCAATGGCTAAAACTATTTCTCAAACAAGGGGACATATAGCAATGAGCTACTTGTGTGCTTGCTACCTAGGTTTTCAAGATTCAACAATATAATAGCAAATGTAAGAAATTAAGCCTAAAACCATTCACTTAAGAAGTTTTGCATGAAAAATTCACTTACATATCATGAAGAATGCATAATCAAACCATAGTTGTAAACCTTCCCTGAGAGAAACACCATATATGCCAAGAGAAATACTCCAAGAAGAGTTGTGCCTCACTTGAAACACCAAAAATACCAAACAAAAGGCTAAAAGATAGTATCTCATAAGAGAGTGAGTTGTGTTATGTTCAAATGAGGGAAAAACGTTCTCAATTTATACCAATCCATGACCTTTAATTTACAGAATAGATCATTAAAACAACTAACAAGGCTGACTACAAAATTTACACTTCTTTTAAATTAACTTCTAGACAAATGACATAAACTGAGCAAAATGTGGGACGTTAAGCCCTTCTGAGGGAGACGTTGGCCCCTTTTGGGGATATCCAACATCCAGAAGCCAGATGTTAGCCCCTTTAGGTCTCCTCCAAGATGTCACACATGCCAATCACCTCATCACACTGCCACACGCTCAAGGTGACGTCCAGGTCTCCTAGGTGACATCCTGTCCATCAAAGGGAAGCACTCCATTTGAAGTGGGTGATTCCCCTTAGGTCGGGCTCTGCCAAAGTGTCCTGGGTGGAACGTACTTATTTCTTCCTATGCAAAGGTTCATCACAACATTGTCTTGTCTTTTCCATCCCAACAACCATCTAATGGGATCTTCAGCCCCATGGAGGTCCGAACTAATCATCTCCCCATGTGTACTGGTCCACTGGTACCTATCCGTCGAGTATGGTCCTGCACATTAAAAACTTCTCCCTCCATGGGATCATTAGTCCTTCGGATCATAGCAATGTCAATCATATTTCATCATTAAATTGATCAAATACATGCATAAAACCCCTAGAAATCATCTAATAGCTAAAAGACATTACACTGACCTACTATATAAAGTTGAAGAAAGAAACAAAATGACCTATTGGGCCAGTATCCATAAGAAAAAGAAAGTTTCCGAAGAAGATTATTCAAGCCATGTTCATGAAGTGATATGGTCTAAGGAAGTCCAGTCATAATGAATACCAGGTGTAGGTATTGTCCATGGGTGCCTTTGTAGGAGATGAGATGTACCCGTCATGGATGCACTTTTTTCCAAGCCCTTTTATTGCCTTTATTCTTCTTTTATTTATTTCTTTTTCTTTCTTTTTTACTTCAAGATTTGACCAGAGGACATTGCCTTGGCATGGTGACCAGAGCTGACAGTGTTACCCACTAGCATTTTCGCAGAAATGATAAGGCTAGATCGTGATGAGACCCCCTTTCCCTTGGCCATGCAACCAAGGGTCATTGCCCTGGCGTGGTGACCAGATAATGGCAATGTCATACTGCTAGATACCTATGAAAATATTGAGCCGACTCGTGATGAGACCTCCCATCCTCTTGGTTAGGTCTTGTTTTATTATTTTTCTTCATGTCCCTTTTGTTTGTTATCAAGAGGCCTTTTATTGCCTTCTTGGGGATCCCTGGGCGAGGCATCTCTAGGTTTTATTTCCTATGGATTTTATCTTTTACCAGCTGCTTTTACCCCCTGGACCTTTAGCCCCTTCTTCCCACAAGACAAAGTGTAACCCCTCAAAGGTCATCCTAATGCCCAGACTAAGGGAATGGGAAGGATGTATGCGAAATAAGATGTAAAATGATTATATGGTGGGAGCGGACGATGGATTTTCAAATCCCCCCTGGTGGCTAACCAAACCCCATGGATACAAGCTTGCTAGGGAAACCCATTAACCCCCCCAACAATGGTCACGTGGGTTAGTGTAAGATCCAAGCAGTTGTCAAAAATGTAAGGAACCTGATGCATATATAAGAAAGTTATAATGATCAAGCATGATACATACCATGATACCTAGACCAATTACCTCATGGAGAAAGAGTCTTCTCTGATGTCCAAGCCAATGGTGATGGATGTTGTTGTTGCTGACAGGACAAATCTGGTGAATAAGTAGAAGGATGGGCCCTCCAGGGCCATGCTCAGGTCAATCCTGCTCTTGGTACTCCATGTCTAGGACCTGTGGGCCTTGAGACATGAGCTCCTAGTTATCCCTAGAAATTGGGGATAACATCTGGCTCCAACTCGGGGACATGTGCTCACCGTAGAGCGCATGAGAATCTCAGCATCTCTAGCATAAACCTGCAGACCTGCTCACACTCAAAAAGATACATCAGCAACAAAGCTGGGGTGGTATTGCCACCCCACAAAACATAACATGTATACATATGAAGTAAAGAAATAAGAATGCATATGAGGAAACAAACATGAAATGCAGATGGTATAATACACAAAAAATTCCTACCTACTAATACTTACCTGTACAGTCATGTCCCACCACCTTGGTGGGGTTTGAGGAGGCGTCCGCTAATGGGTAATGGGTGCCTTCTTCCTTCCAAGGTGGACAAGTAGTACGAGTTATCCACTGATTCCATTCCAACCTTGAAAGGTCCGAGCCACGATTGTGTACTCCCTTTTACGTTAGTTGGCTTTCCTTTCTGAGTATCCCACATCCATACCAACTCCCCCTCCTTGTATTTTTGGATCTTGTGTTTGGTTGTTCCTTGAACAACCTTGGTGTACTGTATTGAGTGAGGTGGGTGGGCTTCTGGTGTAATGGCTTCCTATTGGGATGGATGGATTTGCACATTTTCTTCATCCTTTTGTCTTTTTAGTATCTTCATCGTCCCTACTTCTTTGTTCTAAAACTGGTCTAGGAGTTGTTGATATTCCTCTTTCTTGGGCCACTCAATTTGGTCAAAGTCTTCTTCTGCAGCAAATGGCATATCTTCTGGAGAATATTCTTGAAGAGTTTATATCACATCTTTCTGCGATTCATTTACAGAAGGAACGACATCTTGTACATGATTTCCAATTATCGACACATTGAGTAAGCGTCTAGTTGTTCCATATTTCAAAGGCAATCGCAAAAAGGTGAGATCCATCTCAAGGGACCCACCTATCATCGCACCAAACTCTTAGACAACAACATTCCCCACACATCCGGGACATCAACGACTATAATATCTATGTGAATGGTCTTCTTGGGGAATTCTTTCAACTGCACTTCAACATCTTCGACTACACCATGTGTGGGTATTTCTTTGGATTCAAACCCACACACATTTCTGTAAGGCCTTGTTACCTTCAGGCCCATTTGTTGCATGACTTTAAGAGACATGATGTTTTCACCAACACCTGTATCTAGCATGTAATTTTTAAGTTATTTATTGTTCATCATAAGAGTCATGAAGAAAGCTGGGTTTTCATCATACTGGATCCTAAAATGGTTAGCTTGTAGCATAATCGAGGGGTCCATAGGCTCATCCATTCCTGAAAAGAAGGTATTGAAGCGTTCTTTAATAGAAGGGATCTTAATTGCTTATTTTAAGGGAAAATTCACATGCATCTTCAACAAAGCTCCTTCAAATTCAAAATCAAGGGTAATCTTATCAGCTTTGGACATCTTGGGAGGAAGAACCTCAGAAGCTTTTGGCTGATTAGTTGCAGATTGCTTTGGGTTCTTTCTTCAGTATACTTGGACTTCTTTCTTTTTTAGCTTTTATCATGACTTTTGGTCCAAGTTGTTAATTATTGCTAATCTTGTTGCTATGGCTGCTTCCTTCAGGCCTTTTTGATGTTCTATATCAGTTATATCTATTTGAGGAAAGCTTGAAAAGAAGTCAAGGTTGTTAACTTGTTGTTGGCTGGCATTATAAGGACACTCATTCTTCCAATGTGCTTTGCTGCATTCCAGACACCAAGGATTTTCATTGACTACATTTGTAAGGGCCAGAGTATTAGGGACTTCATTTTCATTCTTCAATTTGTAAGTTTGGTTCCCTTTCTGGAATGGCCCTTTGAATGGAGGTCTAGGTGCCTGGGTTTGGGACTTTTCAAGTCTAACGATCTTGTTCATCATTTATTCTTGATTTTTCATGATGTTATTGACTGAAGCTTGTAGCTTATTGATACTAGTGCAGAGATCCGAAGTAGGCTCAACATTGTGTACTACTTTCTGCTTGGTGTCTATTTTCCCCCTAGGGTTGGCAAAGGGCTCAATCTTGAATGAAAGGACATTTCCTTCAATCTTGGTTGCAAGCTCTTGGGATTCTTGAATGGAATGAGGGTCTTTGTCTCTGATAAGATACCCTAATTGGCCACTGAAAGATCTAGTATAAATGTGAACAAGATAATCATCTTTCGGATGGTGGCTTGACGGAATTCATTAGAGTAATGCTTCGAACCTGGTATGAAATTCCCAAATGGATTCATTTTCACACCTGGCAAGGTTTTTTAGTTGGGTGAGTAGCATGTTCGGGTCTTCTTTGATACTCCACCTTCTGAGGAATATTTTCTCAAGTCTATCCATGGTCTTAATGCTTCCATCAGGTAGGCCAAGATACCAACGTCTTGCAACATCATAAAGGGTAGCAGAGAATAACTTCATGACCAAGTCCTCAGCATCATCACTAATGGGGTGATTCTGAAAAAATGCCCAAAATTTACTCATATGCTCTTCGACACTAGTAGCATCAGTATCGGTAAACTTAGGCAACCAATTCTCATATTTGGGTGGCATTTGCCTAGGGTAGCCAGGTATGTATGACATGTCTAATGGATTGAACAAAGTAGATGACCATTGCCTCCGATTGTTGACTGGGTTTGTAGTACCGGTCTGAGAAGTAGACATGTTTAAAGGAAGTATCTTTCCAAAAAGTGACTTGACAACAGGTGAATTAGTAGGAGGCTTCCTTCTGAAAGCTAGAGGAGGGTTATTGAACCTCCTTTTGGTTTTTGGAGTCGCCAGATAGTTTTCCTGAAACTATCAAAGAAGAGGGGAAAAAAGTTTTAGTGGAGTCGCCAAGTAATCTTGTAAGAGAAAGGTCTTTGAGGCAAGGCTTACCAAAAGGTTTGTCATTGAGGAAGATTGGATAAGTGTTCCCTAGCAACGACACCAAAATGTTATCGCGCAGTTTGTATTTTAGGTCACAGGCTACAGGATAGTGGACAAACTGGCGTAACAGGAACCTTCCCCACCCAATGTCACCTCGATGGGGAGGTCCTTTCTATTTAGGGAGGTTAGCCCAGGGGAGACATCCTTGGTAACCTGGTATTTGAAGAGGCAATAAATAGAAGGCCAAGAGTTAAGGTTTTCCCTCCTCGTAGGTTACCACCAGTATCAGATAATCTGGCTAATAAGCCAATAAATAAGTGAAGTCCATGTTGAAAACACTTGCCTGGAACAAGATGACAACAATACAATATTTGCAGGTTGTAACTCAAAGGGTTAGTACTTCTTAACTATCTGGTTTCAATTTATGAGCAATATAATAGACAAAATGAAGTCAACGTTCTGCTAAATAGCCTATAGAAGATCACCAATTCATCAATGTCTACAAAATTGACCAAGCCAACAGTATTTTTAATCAACAATTGTTCAATAAATGTTTGATGTCATTAATTTAATTGCTTATTAAATGGTCAAAAGTGTTTCTACGTCAGATATGACGTTAGCCTAAGTCAATGGTGTTAGGGTTAGTTAGGGTTTCAAAAATAAAAGTTTTAAAAGATGATTTTGCACACTACAAGCTCAACATTGGAGAAAATACCAGTGCTTTAGGGTAAATGGAGTCAAAGTAAGGGCAAAAAGTCTCAGGAGGACTCAAATTTAGAGACTAGAAGGTAGGGTTCCAAGGTACTGCAATGGCAGGGCCTTAGAATCAAAACCCTAAGGGAAGGAGGCTCACTCCGGTGTTGCTTAAGCAAGGCCTCATGCTCCTTCCTCTTTCTCTAAATACACTTGGAAAAAAGGCTAGCTTCAAAGTACATATTTAAGGGATAAGGTGTTGCAAAGGCAAGGTCTTCAAACCCTAGAAGGAGAAAGCCCTAGGTGTAGATTGAACTAGGCCTAGGACGTCTCCTCTTTTCAACCTATAACTTCAACGCTAGCTTAGAAAATGGGAGAAAAAGTGTAGCAACGAATAGGCTATATCTTCCTTCTTCAATGGCTAAAACTATTTCTCAAACAAGGGGACATATATAAATGACCTACTTGTGTGCTTGCTACCTAGGGTTTCAAGATTCAGCAATATAATAGAAAATGTAAGAAGTTAAGCCTACCACCATTCACTTAAGAAGTTTTGCGTGAAAAATTCACTTACATATCATGAAGAATGCATAATAAAACCCTAGTTGTAAACCTTCCTTGAGAGAAACAGCATATATGCCAAGAGAAATCCTCCAAGAAGAGTTATGCCTCACTTGAAACACCAAAAATACCAAACAAAAGGCTAAAAGATAGTATCTACTCAAGAGAGTGAGTTGTGTTATGTTCAAATGAGGGAAAAATGTCCTCAATTTATACCAATCCATGACCTTTAATTTACATAATAGGTCATTAAAACAACCGACAAGGCTGACTACAAAATTTACACTGTTTTTACATTAACTGCTAGACAAATGACATAAACTGAGCAAAAGGTGGGACATTAATCCCTTCTGAGGGAGACGTTGGCCCCTTTTGGGCATATCCAGCATCCAGAAGCCAGACATTAGCCCCTTTAGGGATCCTCCAAGCTGTCACATGTGCCAATCACCTCATCACACTACCACACACTCAAGGTGATGTCCAGGTCTCCTGGGTGACATCCTGTCCCTCAAAGGAAAGCGTTCCATCTGAAGTGGGTGATTCCCCCTAGGCCAGGCTCTGCCAAAGTGTCCTGGGTGGAACGCCCTTCTTTCTTCCTGTGCAAAGGCTCATCACAATGTTTTCTTGTCTTTGCCATCCCATAAACCATTTGATGGGATATTCAGCCCCATGGAAGTCCGAACTAATCATCTCCCCATGTGTATTGGTCCACTGGTACCTGTCCATCGGGTATGGTCCTGTACATAAAAAAATTCACCCTCCATGGGCTCATTAGTCCTCAGGATCATAGCAATGTCAATCATATTTCATCATTAAATTTATCAAATACATGCATAAAACCCCTAGCAATCATCTAATAGCTCAAAAACATTACACTGACCTATTATACAAAGTTGAAGAAAGAAACAGAATGACCTATTGGGCCAGTATCCATAAGAAAAAGAAAGTCTCTGAAGAATATTATTCAAGCCATGTTCATGAAGTGATATGGTCTAAGGAAGTCCAGTCATAATGAAGATCAGGGGTAGGTATTGTCCACGGGTGCCTTTGTAGGAGGTGATTTGTACCCATCATGGATGCACTTTTTTCCAAGCCCCTTTATTGCCTTTATTCTTCTTTTATTTATTGTTTTTTCTTTCTTTTTTACTTCAAAGTCTGACCAGAGGACACTTCCTTGGCGTGGTGACCAGAGCTAACAGTGTTACCCCTTGGGCCTTTAGCCCCTTCTTCCCACAGGACAAAGTGTAACCCCTCAAAGGTCATCCTAATGCCCGGACTAGGGGAATGGGAAGGATGTATGGGAAATAAGATGTAAAATGATTGTATGGTGGGAGAAGACGATGACTTTTCAAATCCCCCCTAGTGGCTAACCAAAACCCATGGATATAAGCTTGCTAGGGCACCCTGTTAATCCCCCCAACAATGTTCAAGTGGGTTAGTGTAAGATCCAAGCAGTTGTCAGAAATGTAAGGAACCTGCATATATAAGAAAGTTATAATGATCAAACATGACACATACCATGATACCTGGACCAATTACCTCATGGAGCAAGAGTATTCTTTGATGCAAGTCCAATCCGATGGTGATGGATGCTTTTTCTATTGATAGGACAAAGCTGGCGAAGAAGGAGAAGGATGGGCTCTCCAGGGCCATGCTCAGGTCAATCTTGCTCTCCGTACTCCATGTTTAGGACTTGTGGGCCTCGAGACATGATCTCCTAGTTATCCCTAGAAACTGGGGATAACAAGATCTAAACTCAATAAGCATGGATGAATTGCATAGAATCTTCACAGCATATGAAATGCAAACTGAACAGGAAAATCCAGATGTTAAAGAAGCATCCTTCAAAGCATCAAAAAGATCAAATAAAAATAAACAACAACAAGAATATTATGGCAACAAAAGTCACATCTCAGAAGATTATGAAGAAGTGGCCAACTTCATTAAAAAACTGAAAAAGGTAACCAATAGTAGGTATAGAGGTAAGATTTCCTTAATTTTTTTTAATAGTGATGGTATTGGTCATTTTGCTAAGAAATTTACTCATAAGAAAAGGATAAATGATGAAGGTTACTCAAAAGGAAAAAAGACAAATAAAGGAAAAATAACTACAAAGAATGTTTTCAAAAAAATATTATGCACCAAATAAGACAACTCATCATCAGATGAAGATGAAGTCAGTGACAGTGAGATAGGAAGAGTTCTATTCATGCCAGTAAAAGACTCTGACAAAGAAGAATCTGAAGAAGAATATGAAGAATCCAAAGAATGATATGAAGACGTCAAAGAAGAAATTGAAGAGGTGGAAGTTGACTATCGAGAAGAATTAATGTGTGCCATAGAAGTTATCAGAGGAAAAACGAAGAAAAACAAGAAACTACAAGCAGAACTAGACAAGAAAAAGGACACTCGAGAACTAGAACAAATGATCACAAAATTGAAGGTTCAAATAGAATAAGATAAAAGAATTGAAGAATCACTCAAAGAACATCTAGAAGAAAAGGACAAGATCATTGGAAACTTGGAAGGATATATTGTCACATTAAGAAAGTATATTTAAAACAAAAATATGAAGAATAGCTCAAAATTTCTGGATGACATTATCAACAGTCAAAAATCTCATCTTGATAAGTCCAGACTTGGATACAATCAGGCAGAAAAGGGATCAATCTCAAAAACAACAGAGAAAGAAACAAATCCAAAAATATATGTAGAAACAATCAAAGGGGATAGAAAGATGTAAAGGAAGATTACAGGGACACTCCTCCATGGAGAAGATTCAGATTTCAAAATCAACAACAGACAAATAGGCCTCAAGAAGAAGAAGGATTCCTAAAAGAACCTCCTTTCAGAATATATTCAACTCCGAGGTATCAAACTATATTTTTTTGTTTATGTTACGCATGTAATAATTTTGGACATAAAGATTTTAATTGCAGATCTAACAACAATAACAATAACAACTTTGAGAGTAATACACAAAGGGGTTATTCAAGAAGACCTAGTGAAACACAAAGAAGAAGTTACAACATGTTTGAATATTTGGGCACTGAAGTAGAATGTTACAAATGTAACAATTTTGGACATGTGGCCAAAGATTGCATAATGACAGTCCTTCATAAAGAACCTCAACATAATAACAACAGTCATAGACTGGAACCTCGAAAAATGACATGGATACGAAAGCTAGATCAATATAGAAAGGAAGAATGCATAGTTTCTCTACAGGCTAAGCAGAAGAAACATGGTTGGTATGTTCACAATGGGTGTTCAAAACACATGATAGGTGATAGATACAAATTGCTAACATTATGAAAGGAAATAAATGGATCAGTCTCCTTCGGAAATGATAATTCAGCCAAAATCATTGGAGAAGGCACAATTTAAATTCGGAACAAGAATGAAAATGCACAAAATTTTCTACTGGTAGAAGATATGAAACATAATATTCTAAGTGTGAGTCAAATGTGTGGCCAAGGTCATAAATTTACTTTCAATTCACAAAAGTGTGAGATAAGAAGAGAAGGTTCAGGGAAATTGGTCGGTACAGCTGCAATAACTTCAAACAACATATATGTGTTAAGTGAAATTAGAAATGAAAAGTGTTTTCTAGGAAAGGATGATGAAAGTTGGCTATGTAACAGAAGAACGGGTGACATGCATTTTGATAACCTTATCAAAGTCAACAAAAGATAAGGAGTCATAGAAATTCCCTAGATCAAGAAACCAACCAACACTTTATGCAAGCATTGTCAACAAAGAAAGAAAACAAAGACCAGGTTCAAATCAAAGGAATATTCAACAACAAGACCACTGGAAATTGTTCATACTGATCTAGTTGTACCAACTAAAACAAAGGGCTTAAAAGGTGAGAGATACTTTATGTTATTAGTTGATGATTATACAAGAATGATTGCAGTTTGTTTTTTCAAGAACAAGTCAGAAGCTTTTGAAAACTTCAATATCTACAAGGAAATGGTTCAAAATGAGATGGATTCAAGAATCAAATGCTTAATATATAATAATGGAGGAGATTTCACTTCAAAGGAATTCATGGACTATTGCAGTAGTCATGGAATAAAAAGACAATTCTTCGTTGCTAGGACACATCAACAGAATGGATTTGTTGAAAGAAAGAATGGGACAATATAGGAAATGGCTCGAACAATGTTAATGGATTCCAAATTGATAGATATATTTTGGACACAGGTAGTGCATACAACAATTCACATTTGAAATAAAGTAATGCTTAGAAACAACACTGATAAAACGCCCTACGAGCTATGGAAAGGAAGACCAATAAATGTCAAGCACTTTAGAGTTTTTGGAAGCAAATGCTACATCAAAAGAGAAGATGGAAGAATGGTAAAGTTTGACTCTCATGTGGACAAAGGATTACTTGTTGGTTACTCAAGTACAAGGAAAGAATACAAGTGCTACAATCTAATATTGAAGAAAGTTGTGGAAAGCATCAACATAACAATTGATAAAACAGACAAACCATAATCAAAGAAAGAAGAAAATAAATAAATGGAACAACTTTTCAAAGAAGAATCAGAATATGAAGTAGAAGAGGAAGATGAAGACAATTTGACAGAAACAGAAGAGCAAGTTCAACAAGTATCTCCAAAGACACCTAGTAGATGAGTACAGAAGAATCATCCTTCAGATCGGATTATTGGAAACAAAGATTTAGGAGTTTAGACAAGAATAAAAATCCATTCACCAAAACAAACACACCTAACACTCTTATCTGCAATTGAACGAAATTTTTTTGAAGAATCCAACAAGGATGAATTTTGGAATAAAGCCATGAATGAAGAATTGGATCAAATAGAGAAAAATGACACTTGCAAACTTGTTCCAAGACCAAATAATAAGAATGTGATCGGAAAAAGTGGGTCTTAAGGAATAAATTGAATGAATATGGACATGTTACAAGGAACACAGTTAGATTAGTATGTAAAGGATATGCCTAGATTGAAGGAATTGACTTTAAAGAGACATTTTCCCCAATTGACAGAATGGAAGCAATCTATTTGTTTTTAGCTTATGCATGCTCCAAAAATATTAAAGTATATCAGATGGATGTAAAATCATCTCTTTTGAATGGGGAACTTGAAGAAGAAGTCTACATTGAACAACCATAAGGATTTCAACTGTCAGAGAACACAAATTATGTGTGTAAATTAAAGAAGGCCTTGTATGGTCTAAAACAAGTTCCTAGAGCATGGTACTCTAGACTGAATAAGTATCTACAATAGGCAGGGTTCAAAAAACGAAGTGAAGATAGAAACCTCTACATTAAGGTAAGTCAAGATAATATTTTATTAGTTGAAGTTTATGTTGATGATATTAATTTTGGTAGTGATGATGACATATTAATCTAGAAATGTGAAAAAGATATGCAGAATGAGTTTGAAATGTCGTTACTTTGATATCTATCTTTCTTTTTGGGACTTCATATACGTCAAAGAAACCAAGGAATTATTATTTATCAAACCAAGTATATCAGAGAAATTCTAAAAAGGTTCGGAATGGAATATTGCAAACCAGTTAGCACTCCCATGAAAACCAGTTGCAAGTTTAGCAAAGATGATGATTCAAAGTCTACATATCAGAGGAAATACAGGTCAATGATTGGAATCCTACTATATGTGACAACATCTAGACTATATGTAATGTAGGGAGTTGGACAGGTGGCATGATTTCAGCCAGCACCAAAAGAATCACATGTATTAGCAGTGAAGAGGATTTTCAGATATCTCAAAGGAACAAAAGAGTTTGGATTATGGTATCCAAAAGGAAAGGCTCTATCACTTATTGCCTACACAGATGTAGATTGGGCAGGTTGTATTGATGACCAACGAAGCACTAGTGGAACAATGTTCTACTTGGGTGAGTGCTTAGTATCATGGGTAAGCAAGAAATAATCATTAGTATCTTTATCTACAGTTGAGGTAGAGTATATTGCAACAACATCATGTTGTACACAGGTTCTCTGGATGAAACAAACTCTGACAAAGATACAGGTTGATTATGATGAGACCATTCCAATCTATTGTGATAATACAAGTGCCATCAGTATCTCAAAGAAACTCGTAATTCACTCCAAGATGAAGCACATTCCAAGAAAGTATCACTTTCTACGAGAGCAGGTTGCAGAAAAGAACATCAAAGTTGAGTATGTGGGCACAAAAGAACAAGTGGTAAACATCTTTACAAAACCACTTCCATGGGAATTGTTTGAGTACATTTGTAAAAGACTCAGAGGTATTTCTTCTCCAAAATGAATACTTTTGAATTCTTATCTTATATGACTTAGATGTACACAAGGAAGCACCATAAGAGGACAGTTCAATCAGGGGGAGAAACCCAGGATGGAAAGATACCTTTGCCATTAATGACAAAAGGAGAGAGATTTATCAAATGGAGAGGATAGAGGCATGATTCTAGGGGGAGCAATGGTCACAAAGATTCAAAGGAAAGAGGCATGGTTATAAGGGGAGTATGAGTGATATGAATTCATTATTGCATCATAGTGTTGCCATGAATGCCAAAGGGGGAGATTGTTGATTAAGGTTGATTGTCATTGATGTGAACCCTTGAAGAAAGCCTGATAGCACAAAGATTTGTTTGATGGACCCAATTTTGTTTGATATAAATATGACTCATTATTGTATTGTCATGGTTGATAATAACTACATATGTATGAACTCCAAATTAGTCCCCTTATGGTGAAAGCCCTCACGAGAAGATGCTTTGCAGATTGAGTTATCCTAGAAGTATAGTTAGAGAACCCATGCTTATTTGTGTAATAATGAGATGAAGTTTAGTGAATTTTTTAGTGAAACTATCCTAGATGGATAGTTAGTTTCATTCCATTTCTGTTGGTATGTGGAATGTCAATTAACTCATCACGGTTAGAGAGTTATGGCCATGAGAATTTGGATAACCTAGGTTTGGGTAATGGACCCAAGTTTGTTTGATGGATAATGGTATGCATTTTGACATATTTTCAAGTAATACTATTCTATATTGATGTTACATGTCATTCTATTTCTGGTGGTATGTGGAACATCACATAACTCCTCACGGTTTTGAGAGTTATGGCCTTATGAAGTTGGAGGACCCTCTTATGTCATCTAGAAGCCCCAAAAGGTCAAAGTAGTCAAAGTGGTTTAAGAGATTTTAGAAGTTAAATAATAAAGTGAAGTTATGAGTGTACTATAATTCAAATTGAATACAAATTAAATTATTTAATTAATAAATTTAATGGATAAATTAGAAGTGGGTTAACCCTAAAATAAGGAAAGTGGGCAAAGTGACCTAGAAGATGTTTTTAAGGAAGCTACTTGGAGAGTATAAATAAGAGGCAAGGCTCTCTTGTTTTAATAAAACTTAAGAATATTGAATACCTATAGGTGTCTGAGGTAACCAAAGGATATCTAAGCTGAATTTCTAAGGGAAGGTGAAGAAAAGAAGGTCGGAATTCAAGGAAGGATAAATTCTTTTGATGATGCTTTCTAAGGTATGTTATTTACAAGTCATCTCACTATTTTTGCAATAACGTTTTTTATAGAATGATTCAGATTGTGAAATTTCTATTCCATTGAGGAAACATATCCAAGTATTTTTGGTAAAAAAATCATCTTGTGGGTCATTTTATTTTTTGAGTTACACTCCATGGAAAATAGGGTTTGTGGCTAGTCCTGAAACTAGTCAAAAAAAATGTTTTAGGTAAAAACGTCATAACTTCTTCATAAAATATCACAATCAATAATACCAAATGTGTTGCTTATATTACAATCTATAATATTTTTTGTATCATCTTAAGATCTATTCAACAAATATTCCATCTGGGGCACGCTCTACAAGGTTGCTTTCTAGAATAATCTAGAATTCAACAAGGTATGCCATTTTTTCTATAAATCATTTTATGAGAGGTTCCAAGTACTGAAACCTGGAGGAATTTCATAAAACACATTGAAGAACATTGTGTATCACTTTCAGATCTTTATTCATTAGAGGTACAAAGTTATGATCATTTCAAGTTAGAGTTGTTGACTAATCCGAAACTAGTCATGTGAGACTAAAGAAAAGTTTGATGAAGATGCTAGTCTCTTGTTATCAAAGTTAAGGAAGCTTTGCAAGTACGTGATCATATACACTAGATTTATTACAAAGATACAAATCATATTTGGATGATGAAATTGATGAGGGATTTTGGTTAAGGTACATGTTGGGTACATTGTTGAGACAAGTAGTTGATGAGGTGGCACATACATGAGGTGTATAGTTGATGATGTTGGTACATATTGATGAGTCATAGTTGATGAGTAGTTGACACATGATTGTTACATACTTGGTACATGTTTGGTTTCTCTTGTGTATGGAACAAGTTGATTACAAGTTGTTTGGTAGAGGTTGGTGCATGGTTGATGCACTTGTTTATGGTACAGGTTGAGGTACATGTTGATGCATGGTTCAGGTTTATAGTGATGTATATCATAATGATAGTGTGACATTGGTTCCATCATTCTACTTCTACTTTAGGTGAGTTAGACAGGGAAAGAACAGGTGGTTGTAGCCACCTTTCGGTTGTAGCCGGAGAACATAGGGGGTTGTAGCCTCTTTCTGGTTGTGGCTAGAGAATTGCGGAGTTGGAGCTTCCCTCAGGTTGTAGCCTAAGAAAATAGGGCTTGGAGTCTCCTTCCAGTTGAAGCTAGAAAACAAAGGAAGTTGGTTCTTCCAATGAATGTAATTCTTCAAGATATATAAGAAAAAACATTTTGTGGTTTTCTCCCGCTTTGGGTTTCCATGTAAAACACTGGTGTATTGTGTATGTGTATGATTGTTCATTTGTTCATTGCTCATTATTGGATGATAATTCTACATTCATATACCACTTGGATTATTTGGTTTTAAAATGATTATAATTTCTCTATTACTGATTCACCCCCCCTCTCAGTAATCCAACAAAGGTCTCCTTGTAGTAAATCAACCCTTTTAAATTCTCAATCTCATTGCCTCTCCATATTTTCTCTTTCAAGTTAGTTATGATAATATTATTAATGATATTGATATTCTAAAGAGAATCATTTTCCATTATTCCCCAAATATGGAGTCTAAAGGTCCCATCCTTGTCCATCTTCTCTTAAGCCTTAGGGGTCTCTCTTTTTTCAACTTAATCAACTTTTTTTTCCACTAAAAATTGAACATTATATTAATTTATATAATTTTTTCACATAATCAAAATCATTATAGCCATGTTACTCTCCTTGAGTAACAATATCTAACCATATCATAGAAACTACATAGAACATCAAAAATCCCTTCACAAACTGGCTTGATAGACTGTCCAAACAAAAGACAAAACTTTTACAAAAAGACATTTTTGTCTTTCGTACATGAAAAAATAAAAAACATCCTTCATAAAAGTCTTCACGCAGAAAATTCCCACTATAATGATTGCTAGTATAGCTTTAAAAAGATCCTTGGTCCATCTTGACCATCTTCCCAATTATTATATGCTATGGATCCTGGGCGCGAAGTGAGGGCCTTTTTGATAAAAAACCTACTTCTTGGTTCTCTTCTCTCTATACATGCATAAAAGAAATAAATGAAAAAAACTTGAAGAGTTCCTTTATCCTGTCCTTCCAACAATCTATTAAGATTGCCTGTAGAGATACTTTTTCATCAAGCCAATAAATTACTATTTTTGAATCCCCTATGACATGAAATTCTGTGATATAGAATCTATGAGCCAAGGTTAGAGAAGCCCAAACAACCAAAAAAATTTCTCTTTTGTTTGTTCCTCCGCCACAGTTAAGAGTCCACTTGTAGACTGTATGTTCATTGATTTTGATGACTCCTCCCGTGCTACTTTGTTTCCCATTTTTTTATGCAGCCCCACCAAACCAACATATAATTTTATCAATTGGTAAACTATGGAATGAGTGTCTAATAGAGTGCATTGTTTCTTGTGGCTTATGGCTTCTCACCAAACCTAAGGAGAGAAAAGAAACCTTCTCAATAGATGGATTCCTTGACTCAAATATAGCCAATTTCCTTTCAGGCCAAATGAACCAACATATGAATGTTGGAAAAGATGAAATATTTTCATTCTGAAAAGCCCAGTTTGAAAAAAAATTGTTTACTTTTGATCATGTCCACCCTGTAGAAATCTTGTGTTCCTCTTTGATTTTTTTCCATACAGTGCAAGTTAAAGGGTAGTGTACAAAAATATGAGTTCTAGTTTCCCCATTTCCTTTGCAAAGATGATAGAGTCCTCTCCCAACCCAACCTCTATTTTGAATGTTATTCCATGTAAGTATTTTTCTTCAATGACAAGCCATACAAACAGCTTAATCTTTTGTGGACAATCCCATTCCTGCAATGTTTTCCTCCAACCTCCTATTTTTTTTTTTCCACAACTTGGTTGTAATATCATTGTAGAAATTTCTAGCTGTTATCTATCTTGAACTATCTCCACATGTCCATCTTAACTCATCCTCTCTCTGAGATAAATAAATGTTAGCTCCAATCAATATCATCCTGTACAAATCCCATGAAGAAGCAAATTCACCCTCCAGACCCAAATCTGTATTGTCAAGCCAATTGGAGTAGATCGACCCCTGTAGAGGAGAACAACTAGCTTGATAAAGAAAATACACATTTTTAATATTTAAACAAGTAATTGTTGATTAAGGTTGGTTGTCATTGATGTCAACCCTTAAAGAAAGACCCGTAGCACAAAGTTTTGGGTAATTGACCCAATAGTGTTTGATGTAAATATGACTCATTATTTTTTTTTCATGGTTGATAAGAAGTAAATATGGATGAACTCCAAAGTGGTCCCCTTATGGTGAAAGCCCTCAC
>ML786978.1:180139-219680 GCA_009831015.1 Picea engelmannii
AGGTTGATTACAGGTTGATGCATGGTTGATGCATGGTTCAGATTTATTGGTATAGGTTTACAACGGTATATCTCACAGTGATAGTGTGACAGTGGTTCCATCATTCTACTTCTACTTCAGGGTGGCAGGATGGGGCAAGGACAAGTGGTTGTAGCCACCTTCCGGTTGTATATGGAGAACATTGGGGGTTGTAGCCTCCTTCTGGTTGTAGCCAGAGATTTGGGGAGTTTGAGCTTCCCTCAGGTTGTAGCCTGAGAAACTAGGGGGTTGGAGCCTCCTTCCAGTTGCAGCTGGAAAATAAAGGAAGTTGGTGCTTCCAATGAATGTAATTCATCAAGACATATAAGAAAAAGCATTCCGTGGTTTTTTCCCGATTTGGGTTTCCACATAAAACATTGGTGTACTGTGTATGTGTATGATTGTTCATTTGTTCATTGCTTATTTACTCTGCAGTTATTGGATAATAATGCTTCATTGATATAACACTTGGATTATATGGTTAAAAGGGATTAAATTTCTCTATTACTGATTCACCCCCCCTCTCAGTAATCCAACAGTAATCAACTCAACAATAAGTT
Source organism: Picea engelmannii (assembly GCA_009831015.1). Lineage (NCBI taxonomy): Eukaryota > Viridiplantae > Streptophyta > Pinopsida > Pinales > Pinaceae > Picea > Picea engelmannii. The sequence continues at coordinate 180,718 of ML786978.1, forward strand.
TGGAATCTCTAGTGTACCTTTTCACTACCGAGGTTTTTTTACCTCTCTATTATCATTCTATACATGAATGTTTACGTAATTCGTACAGAATTATAACCACATGCATTTAACACAATTAAACACCCTTAATTCTCAGAGTAAAATATATAAGTTACTGTTACAATTAAACAAGCCATAGAATTCAACAGTAATTCATTTACACAGCAGAAAACATGATAATATATACAACACAGTCCTGCCATCATGATTAAAGCATAATTTAAATACTTATCTTTTAACAGCTGTATAAGTCACCAACCAAGTGCAGGCCTTCCACGAACCTCCCAGACTTATACCACACTGTTCATCAGCTCAACAGTGGGTCACCCTCGAGATGGGACCGAGCTCCACCCCAAGGCAAGGAATCCTAGGCTAGGCTAAGGTTACAGGGAAGATAACACATACACAGTCACCAGGAAGAAAGCTCTCCCAGGAATCTCCCACGTTCACTTCCCACAGACCCTCATTCCCCACATGCCTGTTCCACCCCAGGAGAGTGCACCTTCTCTGTCACCTAGACAGTCCTTCAGCTACCAGTCTCCCTTACCTTAGGTTACAGGAACAGACCAGACCAGAAGTCTCCTGGCTCTATGGTAGCTACAAGGTTCCATCCAGGAGTTCTCTTCTCGCTCTGTGCACTCTCTCACCTGGAGGAGTCGCTCACAAGACAACAAGCCTCACGCAGTCCAGTATTGCGTGGTCACAACAACCCATGGGAAACATAGACCTAGGCTTCCCAAAATGGTTCAGCAATCATAGGATGATCTCACTGTGGTGATTTCAGAACAAGACTCCACGCATAGGCTAGCTCATCTTTTCCCGAACAACCAAAGATTCTTCCATTTGAGTCCAGCACAGGCTTCGTTTAGGGAATGCACACACCGTATTTCTCAGAGACAGACACAGACTCCACGCTCACTGGACAGGGTGTACACGGATTCTTCAGGATGACACAAGATTTCCTTTTTTTTCTGTATCAGGATTACACACAGTTCTCTTGCAGACTAGCTTCCACGGCTCTCCTCAGGCAGTCGGATCGAATGGATGAGAACCCCCCTCATGACTTACTTTCTCTATTTTATTTGCATGCACGAGGGTTAACACTTGTCACCCTGGGAACTGCATGCGTTCCATCCGTATGCCTTCCCCCCACCACTTGGGAAATCACATGTCCTTCCAAAAGGACTTAGGATAAAAATAATATGCACATGTCTTTTTAGGAAATAATATTAAAATATTATTCCCAGACTAAGCCCCCTAGGCTTAGCCCTTAGGCTCAACACTCCGCCCCTTTCCCACCTTCTAGCCCCTAATTCCTTGCCCACTCTGTGGATGCTCAGTCCCCCATCACTCATTCATCGTGGTTGGTCTGCACTGGTAGTGTTTATATTTTATTAATTGATTTGCATACATACAAGTACATCAACAGGCTCTTGGCCTTCAACACTTAGGATCCCTGGCCTAACAAACACATAAACCTACTAGCTTATACAAAACTTGGCTCACCAGCCTATAAAACATATTTACAATCTCTTTCAGATCATAGTTTACATCAGGGCTCGGCCTTGAGGACACTACAGAATCCTTCCCTGTGCCCAAAATTTCATCCTTTCCAACAATAATGGAATCTCATGCACCATGTTTCCATGCAAGTCAATGAACAATCAAAGGTAATGAATTCAGAATATTTTTCTAGGTTTCGGATCCAAAAGATGACACTGGCGAAGCTGAGTGCAACCAAGTCATGACAAAAATGTGGGAAAATTACTTGTCCTTTAACACCATATGAGAAATGCAAGGATGCATCAATCTACGCCACAAAGTTTTTTCTGCTAGTTCCCTTAAAAAAAATAGATGTTTCTCAAACCCCATCTGCCAAAAACCTTTGGTTTTGTGATGATATCCCAATTGCACAAGTGAAAGGTCGGAGCTTGTTTGTTACCAGACCAGAGAAAGGAGAAAACCAACTGATGAATCCAGTTTAGAACTGAGGTCGGGAAGTGAGCCAAGGCCATCGAATAAACTGGTTGGCTTTTGAACACCGCTTTAATCAAAACAAATCTTCTTCCTAAAGAAAGAAATTGATTTCACCAGCGGCGGATACGGTTCTCATATTTCAGAAAAATCCACTACCAATCCTCCACCTTGTAATTGTTCAACTTTAAATAGAAGCCCAAATATTTAAACCCGACCGATAGGTTCAAGAAACTATATTGAAATAGTGTTTTCAAATTATCTAGAAGTCCCTGTTGAAAACCATAGTGTAAAAATGTAGACTTATTATTATTGATCATCAATCATGTTGCGCCAAAAAAGGCATTTAAGAGTGTGTGAATTTCCTTCCATTCAGCAAGTGAAGTGTAATGTACCTCAAATTTGTCATAAAAAAAAAAATCTCTTCTTGGGGACATTAACCTTCAATTCCTTAAACAGACTTATAATCAAAATAAAGTAGTTGTTTATCTCCATTGTTAAAATCTGATAGGTTTTCTTAAGTTATGAATGTCAATGATGACATTACTACCCAGCCTTACACACATTGAACGAAGTTTCCTAAATGGACAGACCCCATAATCTAACGTTTTTCTTTCAATTTAAAGTCATGATAACATTCATATGTAGATATATGTCTATACATTGTATTATCTTATAACTATATTAGGCTTAGGAATTAGGGTCCTAAACTTTCCTCTAATAACACACTTCCATACTTACACGCAAGGTTGAACTCAAAAGACTATACGAACAAAGCTCATATATCATACATAACGTATTGGGGTCAGGGTTATACACCTTGGCGAAGTGTTGGTTTAACATAAGGTGTTTATCCTTTCTTTGTATGGCCAAAGTCATCAAAAAGTGTTCTCATTAATTTGTTGGTTGGGTAAAGATCTTCCAGTCACTAATTGGCATAACAGTTTTCTGGTTAGAAAAACCCTATGCTAACAATTCATTTAAATTTACCTAATCTAAACAACGTATAAACTAAACGATGTGCTAACTGGACTGGTAGTATTTATAGGTTAACAATTTCCATGTCGTATAATTACTAAGGAAATGCCCTTTACTTCGTAACCCATTAAATGTGAAAGGAAAGTTTATGTCAGTCGAGAGTTAAACCTCTGACCCGACAATTAATGGAGGCATTGTGTATGTGAAAAATGAGGGCCATCACCCAATCCTCTATCCAACATGAACGTGCCAACTCAGTTCTATCACGTGGCTCATGCCTCCCATTGTACCATCACCATTCACTCTGCATGGTGTGATTTCTTTAGGGTTACAGTAGTTTTACTTTTGTCATTCTTGTGAAGTTATTCCGAAGTTAGCTCTGCATTTTTCTTTTTGTTTTCTCGGCATGGGGAAGTGGTGGCTTGGGGAACCTCCCTAGAATGTTCTCACTACTGGTAAGTGGTTTCACTATCATTTTACTTTATACTCAATCTTTCTGCAAGGTCTTCGACATTCTTCTCTTTGTGTTTCCTTTTCCAACAAGTTCGCACATGTAGTTTTTTCATGTAGTTTGCTCTTAGGGTTTGTCATATCCTACATTTGTTCACTTCTTTATGCGCCATTAATTGGTGTTGAGTCTCTTCGAGACTTCACTAGAACTATAGCCCATAAGTCAATTGATAGGTTAGGAAACACACTATAACTGCATGTTATAATTATCCAAGTTAGGGAAATTCCATTCGGCAGGTTTTTAATAACATTTTCTGTCTTGATTAGGTATCTTGTATTGAGTTTAATTGGTTCCTCCATTTCCCAACTACCATATGACCCTCATAACTATAAATTTTTCTCTTATAATGATTTTCAAAATTTCATTTGGCATAGCCATATATAAATATGTGTTTGGGAACTCTGTGAATAGAACCAATTTGTTATAGGAATATGTTATGTATCTTGCGTTGTATTTAAAATTTGGGTCATACTTTTTGTTCCAATTCTCTTAATTTCTATGTGTGCATCAAAGGCCATTCGATCCTGGTAACCTCGACAAGGATGTTGACTTCGTGTTTTCTTTTCTTTAATTAAACCTTCTCTCAGTCGATGCTAGTTAGACTTTTATGATGTTATTTGACCCGCGGATTTTAAGTTCAATGTTTGCAATTTAAATAATCTATTCAGACTTTTGTCATTATACGAATCATGTAATTCATACTTCACTGTAAATTTCATCTGTCTATTTCTTTCTGAAGTGTTTCAATTTGTTTGATTTGATACTCAATGCTAATGATGGGACCCTATGATTGCAAGGGTGCCCATCAGGAAGCCTTGGGCCCCTCTCCCCCTTCGGTCTAGGATGTTAATAAACCCAACACAATAGGGAATGGATATCATATTTCTCAATCGCAAGTTAAGTGTGACTCTACATAACCCTTCCTATTACTAATCATTTTTATTTTAAGTTATATTTGTCTTAGCTCTCTTGAACAATATTAATGGTTTTTGTGAAATCTTGTGCAGGGATTTAAACCATGCGAGAGTTGTGGATTTTGATCCTTACCATATGCATAAAAGGTATTCAGGTTCCCTCTCGCTCCTCTCAAGGATTTCCCCAGGCTACTAAGGATTAATAATATTTACTCTTAAAAAGTTGTCCTTGTGGGTGAAGATTTGTTTTATTTAATGATAGATAATTAGTTATCTTTGTAACTTACTTTTAAGACAGAGTATGAGGATCAAAACTTAATATTGTATATTCATAAGACTGATGTATATCGAACATTTCTATATCATTATTTGAAGAGAAGTTGATTGAGATGGGAATACCAACAAATCCTTTTGAATCCTATCCTTGTCTTCAAGCCTTTTTGGAATGAATAATATTGTGAGAAGTAATTCTATTTTGACCATTTTCAATTTATTTTGGATCTTGTAAAGGAATTCCATTGATCCCGTATTTGTTCTTGTGGCCTTACTTTCGAAGTTTTTTTACAGTAAATATTATGCATATAGAATGGAAAGGTTCTGGACTAATATCCTTTAGTTCTTTTTTATCACTACTATAACATTTTATTTAGAATTATAAAATGGCATTCTCGGTTGTTCGTTTTTCTTTCCGAATTGTATTGTGTCTATGCAATAGATAATTAAAAGGGTATAAAGTTGTCAGTGTAGTCCAAACTGTATGTGTAACTTAAAGATATGACTCTCTAATTATATCCACGATGTTCCCTTTATATATAAGGCCATTCATTTTGGTACTTTATTTGTACAGTTGGTTTCCACATAACTATTAGAACCATTTACATATTAACTATATAATATGTGTATAGATATATATATAAATATATATTACCATTTCTATTATAAGAATCAATTCAAACAATTGTGTTGATTGCCAAACATAAATACCTATAAGGATAATTATATCCCTATAGCTATATATACATATTTCGTGAATTCATGTCATAGTAGATCTTTGTCTTTATTTTGGGTTATAATATGTACATAAATATAAATCTCAGTTAAGTACAATGGCGTTATGTATTTACCTACAAAAAAAAAAATCTCATATATATATCTACATAATTCGGTTCCACTCATATAACACGCACAGATAGTTTACACAAAAAAAATTCAATTAGCTAGGGGTTTACCCTACAATCTTTATCTCATTACAACAAAAATCTAATGGAAATGATGTTCACTCAGAAATATAATATGACAGAAGTAATCCATTTAGAAACATTTTTTGAGACATTCTATTAGTCCTTAAATTCAACAATATTCAATCATATTTTCATCCATGGAAGTACTTCTATTCAGAATTAAACATATACATCCTATCAGTTACTAAACGATATAATATCCAACCAGAGAATAGAGTAGGATGAAATATCTAAACAATTGTCGAATAACAAATGGAACAACCACATTCCTTCAAACGTTAGAACAGAACAACCAAATAACTTTATCCGTTCTCCCCCTAGCCTAACCATGAATCCATGAGGGCTAACTCATAACTTCTCCTTAGCAATATTCCTTCATTTTTCAGCAACTCCTCTCTTGTCTCACACTCAACAATAGTGTTCATAACAACAAGAGATACATTATTTTCTCCAACATACTAGGCAACGTCCTACCTCCTCTCATATGCCATATATGCAAAGTCATTTTTCCCTAGGTCTTCTTTCCCCCCCTTGGGAATTTTTGTTGCTTTCCAAATCCATGATTTTCAGGGGCTGCCAATGGCCAAATTATTGATTTTCCACCTGTAACAATCAGCCCTGAGGTAGTTCCAATATGCTCCCCACTCATGGAGTCATGATGAGTTGATTTCAACATGGTTGTTCCCTTTGTCCTTCAATAATAATTATAAAATATTTTGTTTCATACAAGTGTCATAGTCAAGTAGTTAGTTGGGTCAAATCAGATATCTATCCAACAGTCATAATCATTAATTACAATTAACTAAATTCGAAATTCAAAATTTCCATAAATGGAAAAAAAATTCCAATTTCAAATTTACCAGAAAAGGAATAATTTTCCTAAGAAATTTCAAACTTAAAAATAATTTATTTTTGGGGATGTCACATCCTTTCCCCCTTCAATAATACACTGTCCTCATTGTTCATTCCTTTCTTGGAACAATATTGGATGATATTTCTGCAAATCTTCCTCCAACTCCCAAGTGGCATCCTCAGGGCTAAAGTGCTTCCATTACACCTTTACCTGAGTGACGACTCTATTCCAAATTGTTATTTCTCTCTGGTCCAGAATGAAAAGAGGTTTTTCTTGAAACTCACCTTCTAGTTCCACCTGCACCAAGTTCCAATCAATCATATAAGTAGGGTCATGAACATAATTCTTTAACAAAGAAACATGAAATACATTATGAATTTTTAGATTGGTTGGAAGTGAAAGTTGGTATGCTACGGATCCAATTCGAGATAATATCTCGAAAGGCCCTCAAAACCTGGGTTACAACTTGGCACAGTTCCCTAGCCTTAGTGAACTTTTCCAGGATTTGAATTTTAAATAGACGTTGTCTCCCACTTGAAATTCCAAGTGTCTTCTTTTCTATTCCATGTAACTTTTCTATCTGTCCTGTGCCTCTTTTAAGTTCTATTGTACTTTTCTTACCATGCTCTCCATTTCTTGGAGCAACTTTGGTCCAACCATGAGTTTTTCAACTGAGTTATCCCAGCTAATTGGAATTGTACACTTTTTGTTGTACATTACCTCGAACGAGCTCATTTTAGCCAAATTTTGGTACCCATTGTTGTATGCAAATTCTACCAAGTGCAGGTAGTCTTCCCACTTGCTTGGTTTTGTTCTTATGTACATGCGAAGAATATCTTCTATGATTTGGTTTGTTCATTCAGTCTATCCATTCATTTGTGGATTATAACTTCTACTAAAATTCAAGTTAGTATTTAACCCCACAAAGAATTCTTTCCAAAAACCAGATGTAAATTTTACGTCTCTATCTGAAATCCCCATTTTAGGAATACCATGCAGTGTAAAAATTTCTTTCATGAATATTCCAGTGATGTTAATATCTTTAAAAGTAGACTTTACAGGAATAAAGTGTGCATACTTACTAATTTTATTGATTACCACCATAATTGAATCATTTTGTTTCTGAGTTCTAGGCAAACATATAATAAAGTCTAGTGATATAGTCTCCCACTTCCATTCTGGCACCGGTAAGGGTTGTAATAGGCTGGTTGGATGCTGGTGTTCGACTTTTACCTGTTGACAATATTGAAACTTAGCTAAGTATTTTGTTGTTTTTCCCTTCATATTAGGCCAATAAAATAACTTTCTTAGTGTTGTTATCGTTTTCTGGTATTCTGGATGACCAAAATATGGTTTCTTATGAACTTCATCAAAAACTGTTAACTTTAACTCTGTCGAATCCGGTATGTATATTATGTTTTTAAATCATAGTAAACCATTTTTGTCAATACTCAGATCTGTTTTTTCTGAATTTCCTGTAGTGTTCTATAATTCTGCTACTGTTTGAGTGTAATTTTCATCGTTATTACCTGCAGCCTTTACCCTCTATTCAAGATCGCTTTCTTCCCTGCTAATGTTTATTTCAAACAATCCATGAACTCTTCTTCTCAAGGAATCAACTACTTTGTTTCCCTTACCCTTGATATGTCTTACCTCAAAGTCAAATTCTCTTAGGAAGGCTAGCCATCTTGCTTTCCTTGAATTAAGGTCCGACTAACTAAACAAAAATTTCACACTGCTGTTATCTGTCAATAATAGAAATCTTCTACCCATTATGTAGTGTTGCCACATTTTTAAGGTGTATATTACAACTGCCAACTCAAAGTCATGAATGACGTAGTTTCATTTTTGTTCCTTTAGTTTTTGGTACTCGTAACAAATAATGTGTCCTTCTTGAGTTATGACACCACCTAGTCCTTCTTTACTCACATCTACACAGACGATGAAGTCTTTCTCTAGATCTACTTCCTTCAAAATGGGTGCAGTCTTTAATAATTCCTTTAACTTATTAAAACTATCTTGACATTTTTAGGACCAGTTAAACTTGGTCCCCTGCTTTTGAAGTGATGTGATAGGGTATGCAATTTTGGAAAATCCCTCTATAAATCTGCAAAAATATCCAGTGATTCCCATGAACGACTGGATGTTCACTACGTCCCTAGGTATCGACCATTCCATGATGGCTCTTATTTTCTTAGGATCGACTGCAATGCCTTCTATAGATATTACATGTCCTAGGCATTGTATTTTCTTCTGATAAAAGTCACACTTATCGAATTTAGCATACAGTTTGTGCTTCCTTAATGTTTGTAGAACTATCCTTAAGTGTTCTTCGTGTTATTCTTTTGTTTTAGAATATACTAGAATATCGTCAATAAATACCAACACAATTTTTTCCAAGTACTAACTGAAAATATTGTTCATTAAACACATAAACATGGATGGTGCATTAGTGAGTCCGAAAGGTATAACAACAAATTTGTAATGTCCATATCTTGTTCGAAAAGTTGTTTTACTTATGTCCTCATCTTTTATCCTAACCTGGTGATAACAAGATCGTAAATCCAATTTCGAGAAAATCTTTGCCCCACCTACTTGATCGAATAGATCATTTATCCTAGGTAAGGAGTACTTGTTCTTAATATTCATCTTGTTTAATTGTCTTTAATCGATGCATAATCTCAAAGTTCAGTCGTTCTTTTTCGCAAAGAGGACTGGTGCTCCCCATGGGGAAACACTCAGTCTGATATATTCTTTGTCCAATAATTCCTGCAGTTGAATTTTTAGTTATGTTAATTCCAACAAACTCATTTGGTAAGTTTTTTTAGAAATAGGGGTTGAACCAGGTAGTAGGTCGATAGAAAATTCTATCTCCCAGGGGGTAATTCAGGTATCTCATCAACAAACACATATCTGAAATCATTCAAAATGGAAAAATCATCCAAGTTGAGTGTATTTTCTTTTTATAACAGGTTTGTTACTTGGATGGCATAAACTTGACAACCCTTTCTCATGCATTTCTTGAATTGCATTTTTGAAATATGTCTATCTGATACTAGTTTTTGTATACCTTGAACTATCCTAGTAGTGTTAGTTTCGTCTTTATACTGAAGTGATTTTTCATAAAAATCTAGCACTGATTTATGCCTTTCTAACCAATCCATTCCGATAATTACATCATAAGATCCTAGCACTAGAATGTTCATATTTTTCTTTATGTTTTGACCACCTAAACTGAACTCATAATCAGAAATAAAGTTGACAACTTTTCTTTTCGTTCCTGTTTCTAGTTGTACCAACCAAGATTTTGTGTATCTTATTTTATTAAGTTTATTTGACTCCACTATAATGAGAATGATAGAAATTAATGTAGCTCCATGATCAATTAAAACAAAAATTTGAGTGTTGTTGATTTTACCTTCAATTTCTACCACAGAGGACTAGTGGTCAGCTTGTCGGCCAACTACGACTGCATTGATCTGATGCAAGATTTTCCCTACATCCCCTACTGTAGAGGATTCCTGTAAATTGTGAATAGTAGTTCTGTTTGCTGAAATCAAACATGGGCAGTTCCTCCTTAGATGAGGTTCTCCACATTCCCAACATTTTATTGGTTCACGGGGGTTGTCCCCAAACTTCTTTTTTCCCAGATTTACAGGTTTACTTCCTCCTTGCATGTTTGGATTGTTGGAGTGAAAATATTTCCTTGGAAATATTTTTTCTACATTCCGATAAGGAGCTGGATAGTATTCCTTCTTTTGTTGGTTCATTTGGTCTTGTTTCTTGTCTTTCCAAGGCTTGGGAAATTTTTTCCACTGTTTATATTGGTTGTAACACATTCATGTTTTTCTAAATACTTCACTCAAGAACTTGGGATTATCAAATTCGATTCTTTCCCTATAGGACTATGGTAAATAGCTTAGGAACCATTGGATTTTCACTTTATCCTCCCAGATATAATGTACGAACCTTAGTAGTTCCAAAAATTTGTTTTTCAGATCTTCCATAGCCATTTGACCAAGTCATAGATCATAACATTCTTTGGTTTTTCTTTCATAGTAAGTTTCATATAGATATTATTTCTTAAAGTTTGACCATTCCATCTATTTCTCTTTTAGGCCCTTGGCCAATTTCAAATCTTTCCACCAAATGTTGGCTTTTCCTTTCAAATTATAGATGGCCATTATCACCTTCATATTGTTGGAATAACTATATATCTGGAAATACTTCTTGATGTCTAATAACCATGCTTCAAATTCCGCTCCTATTCTAGATTTCCCATCAAAGGTAGATGGTTTGATTTTCTTAAATTCACCCTCAAGATGATCCACCTATTTCCTTTCTCTGACTGTTTTTGTTTTATCTTCAACTAAAGGTGTACCTTCAGATGAGCTATCCCCTTTTCTTCTTTCGAACCAGAATTCTTGGAGGCTATTTTACCGACCTCTTCTTCATGGTTATCATCCTTTGGGATTTTCTTTGTCACTAACATGACTTCATTTATTTTTTGTTGTTCTTGTTTTTCCTTATTGATTTTCTCATTGTGTTCTTTGAAAACTTGCAGCTCAACAATGAGATTCCTCATCGTTTTGAGAACTTCATTAGGTGAGATCTTGTCACTATTCTATCTTGGATCTTCAAGAGTTCTTTGTGTAGGATTACCCTCAAGTCTGATTTCTGCGTCATCATGGGCTGCCATGATTAACACAAAATAGAAGAGAGTTTTGTGTTTGTAACAGTAATGGTTTGTTAGTTTTATATAGACAAAAATACATTCTAAGTAATTAATTTGGCCCTATTCAAGGTCCAAGTGTTGTATCCTTTGCTCTGATACCATATGTAATGTACCTCAATTTTTTCATTAAAAAAAAAAAAATTCTCTTGGGGACATTAATCTTCAATTCCTTAAACAGACTTATAATAAAAATAAATTAGCCTTTTATCTCCATTGTTGAACTCTGATAGGTTTTCTTAAGTTATGAATGTCAACGATGACATTACTGGTTTGTTAGTTTTATATAGACAGGAATACGTTCTAAGCAATTAATTTGTCCCTGTTCAAGGTCCAAGTGATGTAACCTTTGCTCTGATACCATATGTAATGTACCTCAAATTTGTCATAAAAAAAAAAAAAATTCTCTTCTTGGGGACACTAATCTTCAATTCCTTAAACATACTTATAATCAAAATAAATTAGCCTTTTATTTCCATTGTTAAACTTTGATAGGTTTGATTAAGTTATGAATGTCAATGATGACATTACTACCCAACCTTACACACATTGAACAGAGTTTCCTAAATCGATAGACCCCACAAACTAACATTTTTCTTTCAATTTTAAGTCATGCTAACATTCATATGTAGATATATGTCTATACATTGTATTAGCTTAGAACTATATTAGGATTAGGACTTAGGGTCCTAAACTCTCCTCTAATAACACACTTCCATACTTGCGTGCATGGCTAAACTCAAAAGACTATATGAACAAAACTTATATATCATACATAACGTATTGGGGTCAGGGTTATACAACTTGCCGAAGTGTTGGTTTAACATAAGGTGTTTGGAATTCCTTTGTATGGCCAATGTCATCGAAAATCATTCATGGAAATTTTTTGGTTGGGTAAAGATCTTCCAGTCACTGATCGGCATGACAATTTTCTGGTTAGAAAAATCATATGCTAACAATTTGTTTAACTCTACCTAATCTAAACGATGTCTAAACTAAACAATGTGCTAACTAGACTGGTAGTAGTTAGAGGTTAACAATTTCCATATCATAGAATTACTAGGGAACTACCATTTACTTCGTAATCCATTAAATGTGAAATGAAATTTATATCAGACGAGAGTTAAACCTCTCACCCAACCATTAATGGAGGCATTATGTAGGTGAAAAAGGAGGGCCATCACTTGAACCTCTGTCCAAGACGAATGCACCAAATTAGTTCCATCACGTGGCCCATGCCTCCCATTGTACCATCAACATTCACTCTGCATGGTGTGATTTCTTTAGGGTTACAATAGTTTTACTTTTGGTATTCTTGTGAAGTTATTCCGAAGTTAGCTCTGCATTTTTATTTTTGTTTTCTCAACATCAAAAGTGGTGGCTTGGAGAACCTCCCTGGACTATTCTCACTACTGGTAAGTGGCTTCACTATCATTTTACTTTATACTCAATCTTTCTGCAAGGTCTTTGTCATTCTTCTCTTTATGTCTCCTTTTCCAACGAGTTCACACAAGTAGGTTTTGCATGTAGTTTTCTCTTAGGGTTTTTTGTCTCCTACATTTATTCATTTCTTTCTGTGACATTAATTGGTATTAAGTCTCTTCGAGACTTCACCAGAACTATATCCCAGAAGTCAAATGATAGATTAGGAACCACCCTATAACTGCATGTTATAATTATCCAAGTTAGGGCAATTCCATTCAACAGGTTTTTAATAACGTTTTTTTAGCTTGATTGGGTATCTTGTATTGAGTTGTACTTGGGTCCTTCATTTTTCAACTACTAGATGATCCTTATAACTATAAATGTTCCTGTTAGAATGATTTCCGAAATTTCATTCCGCATAGCCATATATAAATAGGTGTTTGGGAACTCTATGAATCGAACCAATTTATTATAGGAATATGTTCTATATCCTACGTTGAATTTAAAATTTGGGTCATCTTTTTCGTTCCAATTATCTTATTTTTTGTGCATGCGTCAAAGGCCATTCGAGCCTGGTAACCTCGGCAAGGATGTTGATTATGTGTTTTCTTTTCTTTAATTAAACCTTCTCTAAGTCGATGTTAGTTATACTTTGATGGTGTAATTTGACCCGCAGATTTTAAATTCAATGTTTGCAATTTAAATAATGTATTCATCCTTTTCTCATTATAAAAATCATGTAATTCAGACTTCACTGTAAATTTCGTCTGTCTATTTCTTTCTGAATTTTTTATATTTGTTTGATTTGGTACTCAAATTGATAATGATGGGACCCTGTGATTGAGAGGGTACCCATCAGAAATTATTGGGCCCCTCTCCCCCTTCGATCAAGGACATTACTCAACCCAATGCAACAAGGAATGGATATCATATTTCTCAATTTCAAGTTAAGTGTGACTCTACATAACCCTTCCTATTACTAATCATTTTTATTTTAAGTTATATTCATCTTAGCTCTGTTGAACAATATTAGTGGTGTTTTTGAAATCTTTTCCAGGGATTTCGGCCATGCGAGAGTTGTGGATGTCGATCCTTACCACATGCATACAAGGTAGTCAGGTTCCTTCTCATTCCTTTCAAGGATTTCCCTAGGCGGCTAAGGATTAATAAGATTTAATATTAAAAATTTATCCCTTTGGGTGAAGATTTGTTTTATTTAATGATAGTTGATTCTTTATCTTTGTAACTTACATTTACGGAAAAGTATGAGGATCAAACCTTAATATTGTATATTTGTAAGACTAATGTATATCGAACATTTCTATATAATTACTCGAAGAGAAGTTGATTGAGATGGGAATACAAACATATCCTTTTAAATCCTAGCTTCTTCTTCTAACCTTTCTGGAATGAATAATATTGTGAACAATAATTCTATTTTGACCCCTTCTGGTTTATTTTGGATCTTGTAAAGGATTTCCATTGATCTTGTATTTATTCCTATGGCCTTACTTTCAAAGTTTTATTACAGTAAATCTTAGGCATATAGAATGGAAAGGTTATGGATGAATATCCTTTAGTTCTTTTTTATCACTACTGTAACGTTTTATTCAGAATTGTAAAATGGCAGTTTGAGTCATTTGTTTTCTTTCTAAATTATATCGAGTCTATGCAAAGATAATTAAAAGGGTCTGAGACTATCAATGTAGTTCAAACTATATGTGTAACTTAAAGATATGACCCTGTAATTATATCCATGATGCTCCCTTTATATATAAGGCCATTCGTTTTGGCACTTTATTTGTATAGTTGGTTTCCACGTAACTGTTAGAATAGTTTACATATTAAATATATAATATGTATATAGATATATATAAATATATATTACCATTTCTATTATAGGAATCAATTCAAACGATTGTGTCAATTGCTAAACATAAATACCTATAAGCATAACTATATCCCTGTAGCTATATATATACATATTTCATGAATTCTTGTCATAGTAGAGTTTCATCTTGATTTTTGGTTTTAATATGTACATAAATGGAAATACTAGTTAAGTACGATGGCTCTATGTATTTATCTACAAAAAAAAAAAAATCTCATATATATATCTACATAATTCAGTTCCACTAATAGAACGTGCACATATAGTTTACACAACAAAAAATAAAATTAGTTGGGGGTTTAACCTACAATATTTATCTCATCACAACATAAATCTAATGGCAATTATGTTCACTAAGAAATATAATCCAACATAAATAATCCATTAAGAACTAGTTTTTGAGACATTCTGTTAGTCCTTAAATTCAACAATATTCAATCAGATTTTCATCCATGGCACTACTTCTATTCAAAATTAAACAGATACATCCTATCATTTACTAAACCATATAATATCCATCCAGAGAATAGAGTAGGATGACATATCTGAACTGTTTCTGAATGACAAATGGAATATCCACGTTCCTCCCAACCTTACAACAGAACAACCAAATCACTTGTCCCGTTCTCCCCATAGATTAACCATGAATCCATGAGGGATAACTCAGAAATTCTCCTCAGCAAGAGTCCTTCAGTTTTCAGCAACTCTTCCCTTGCCTCACACTCAACAATAGTGTTCATAACAACAAGAGATAAATTATTTTCCCCAACATACTAGGCAGCGTCCCGCCTCCTCTCATATGTCATATATGCAAAGTCATTTTTGCCTAGGTCTTCCCCCCCGCCTTGGGGATGTTTGCAGCTTTCCAAATCCCTAATTTGTAGGTGCTTCCAATGGCCAAATTCTTGATTTTCCACTTGTAACAATCAGCCTTGAGCTAGTTCCAACATGTTCCCCACTCATGGAGTCATGGCCAGCTGATTTCAACATGGCTATTCCATTTGTCCTTCCAAAATAATTATAAAATATTTTGTTTCATGCAAGTGTCATATTCAAGTAGTTAGTTGCGTAAAATCAGATCTTTGTCCAATAATCATAATCATTAATTACAATTAACTAAATTTGAAATTCATAATTTCCATAAATGGAAAAAAAATTCCAATTTCGAATTTACCAAAAATGAAATAATTTTCCTAAGAAATTTCAAACTTAAAAATAATTTATTTTTGGGGATGTCACATGAAGCTTTGGACAGTATAAGCACATCATCCACAAAGATTATATGGAGTATCTTAACCATCCTATTAACCTTTATTCTAGACAACTTTCCTTCAGATTAACTTTTTTTAAGAGAGAGACTCAAACCCTCCATCACTATAATGAACAAAAGAGGAGACAATGGGCATCCTTGACACAATAATCTACCACTATTGAAGAATTTATTGGCCTCTAAATTGATCAAGATGACATATGTTGTTGACATCCCATAATCCAGTTTTTCATAAGTAGTCTAAAGCCACAATGAATAAGCATAAGCGTTAGATAATCCCAGTTTGTGCAATTATAAGCCTTTTTTAAATCCATATTCAAAATGATAGCTTGTAGTTTTTTTCCCTTAATACTATGAAGGAATTCATGTGTTGTCCCTATTGAATCTAAAATCTATCTTCCCTCAAGGAAACCCAACTGTTCTTCAGACAAAGTATGAGAGAGATTTAGTATTATTCTCCTCGCTATTACCTTTGCAATAATCTTATAGCATAAATTGCAGAGAGCTATAGGGAGAAAGTCGGTGAAGGAACCAGGAAGGTTCGTTTTTGGAATCAAAGACATGAAGGTAGAATTGATCGGACATAAAAATTCACCATGAATTCTAGTTTCCTCCACAACAACAAGTAAATCTGGACCAACCATATCAATGAAGTGAAGGAAGAATTCTACTGTCCACTCATCAGGGCCTAGACTTTTATCCTTTGTAAAACCTTTAAGAACATCTAAAATTTCCTCAATTGTGGAAGGATTTTCAAGAGTAGTTACTTCGTCCTCCAATACAAGATTTGGGTACAAGAGAACATTAGCTAACTGATCACTAAAATTAAACTGGCGAGTGTCTTGGAAGAAACAATTAAATTAAGAAACCGCTTCATCTTTAATAGCCTACTAACCTGAATAAACTCGACCATCTTCATCTGTGATGTCCCATATGTGTTTTTTGTTCCTCTTGTAGCTCGCAAATCTGTGAAAGAATTTTGTATTATTGTCTCCACTCTTAATCCAAATATCCCTTCTCTTTTTCCTACATCGTTCTTCTTCTTCCAAAATATTTTTTTTTCACTCCACATCCAAAAACATAAAATGATGATCAAAATCATCATTAACAAGTCCTTTAATTTTCTGATCATAGAGTATTTCTAGTTTAGTTTCCATTTTTTTTTAAATTCCTGTTCCCTAATACTTTTTTCTTTCGACCAAAATTTTACTCATTTTTTAAGGAGGTATAGATTCTTGAATAATATCCTTTGTGCCCCTTTGACTTGCTGAAAATGAATATAATTTGAAGCTTCATTAGCTACAGTATAAAATGAATCATCTCGTAATAAAACAAGATTGAACTTAAAAGTATGAGCTACCACTGACAGTCCAATATCGAGTTGTAATATAATTGGGGCATGATTAGATATGAAAGGAAATTCCACCCACGATATATATTTTATATATGGACCTATAATATCCTCTGTCACATAAAATCTGTCAAGTCTTTTAGCAATCCTAGAATCTCTTGAACTACCATTACGCCATGTAGGTGCCAACTCTGTTGAAGCCACATCCACCAGCAATGAATTATCAAACAATTACCTGAAAAATACTACCAAAGGATCTGTCAATGTTGTAGCACCCCAAATATCATCTAATTTTAAGGTGAGTTTCATATCCCTTTCCATAATCAAATCGACATGTGCTAATAGTCACATATCTTCCATTTTTTTCCAAAAACTCTTTTGGTCTATGAAAGGACCATAAACATTGAGAAGTGTAAGATTCCTTTTATCTATTAGAATCGAACCTGTCAAGAAAATATTACCACAAGTGAGGATAGGTGAGAATACAAAAAAGTGTGGATCCCAAGACATGACAAGGCCCCCCAAGTTTCCAACTGAGCTAACTTCACAAGACATCCAATCAAGACTGAGAGGAAAAATTAAATTCCTAGCCTTATCCTCATTCGTTAAGGTCTCATGTAGAAAAATAACATTGGGTAAAGTATTTGAGATGATACTGTGCATAGAAGTCATTTTTAGGGGTCCTCCTACCCCTCTGATGTTAAGAGAAAGAAGTATAATTATTTCTCCCTTGCGAAGGATTTTATTCCTCTAAGCGCCCCTACTCAATAGTAGAATAAATCTATTTATCCTAAAAGGAGAGGTTCATACCTAATTTTTTGCAGCCACTTCTAGTCTTAACTAGAGATAGTTCAAGTCCCAAACCCCATGACCATGCAAGGTCCTTCCCAGATGATACTTGTAAACTTCTAGAGGTTTTTTCCACATCCTTGGGCCCACCCGAAACCACAACAACTTTCCCCAAGTAAGTCATAATTGGGACAGGGATAGAAACTTCCCTATAGGATGGTACCAAGTCAGATAACATCTTGTCCAAAGAATGCTCACTAGCTGCAAGTTCTCCATAACTAGGTAAGAGAGGTGAATCTTCCACTGACCAAATATCAAGAAGTATTGGGTTAATCATGTCAAGAGTATAAACAGTGGAGGTGGTAGGAACACACCTAACTAACAGTGCATCTAGAGTAACTAAAATAGTCTTAGGATTTGGATCCAAATCCTCTAAAACTTTATCATGAACCATAGTTTTAACAAACAACTCATTTAAGTTGTATTTCGAAGGAAAAAAAGAATCAAGATGATCTCTTTCCCATGCAGATAAAGTTCAATACAAAGAAGGTACGTAGTGTCTCAACTTACCAACAAAGGATTTGTTCAGGGATGATGGACTATCTAAGTCCCAAGCACCCGGGAAATCTCCATGCTCTTGCACTTCCAGCTCTAGAGAGTATCCACTTGTGATATTCTCCTACGAGAGTCCCTCATCAATAGGCACTCCAAAAGGATGGTGACAATCCTTCCTTAGATGTCCAGTTTGTCTGCAACACAAGCAATGGAAAGGAATCCCTAAATAGTATAGTCTTTGAGAAAAAACTAGACCACACCGTTCAATATCTAGATATTCAAACAATCCACCATGAATATCCACTTCCACAAGAATTTTAGCCAATCTTTTGTCACTGGACTATAATGTGTCCTATGCTACCTTTATGAAACATCCCAGAACATTTCCTATGGCCTCCATATATTTAGAATTCCACAAATGCAATGGAAGACCTGAGAGAAAAACCCAGATATGACGATACTTAAAATACTTCTTCTTCAAATTGAAATTAATCCTCCACCACTTAAGCATAAGGTTGCCACCTTCAAACACCCAAATTTGTTCTAAAATCTGAGCAGTGTCTTCAGGGGTTTTGAAGAAAAAGCCAAACCAACCCCTTGACAATATTAGAAGCATGAGGGAATAACACAGAATGGGTTCCCAAGTAATGCACATCCACTCTGAGATCGAAAGTTTGCAGAGAAAATGATCAGCCAGCCTACCCACTAGAGCACACATTGAGAGTGAACAAGATTCTTCTAACCTAATGTCCATACCCAGAACCATTTTCCTTTTAGTTCTTTTAGGCTTCCACACTTGCATAGTTTTCTTAGGTGTGAGCCTCTTCCTCATCATGCCACCTTCCTGAGACTCTAGTGGCTGAGACCAAACTCTTTATCCATAAAACCTTTGGTGCTAGACTCCTTAACAACACCAGCTACACTAGCATCTTCTGCAGTCAGTCCAGTGACCCACGGAACTTCCTTACAGAAGGAAATACACAATGAAGAAGGCTTTTAAACAAACTTTGGAGTAGAGATATTGGAAGGAAAAGATTCCTCCAAAAGAGTAGTAGTTTCACATGAAGTCGCATTTAGTGGACCATTTCTACCTCATTTTTTGCATAGTTCATCCACCATAGAGAGGAAGCTCAGTTTATCCCAAGGTTCCTCTTCTACCACACCCAAGTGGGTCATCACCTCACATTCCATTACAAAATTCCACCTAACATTAAGAAACTAAAACTTATGGAAAAAACAATAAAACGAATGTATGAATTGGCTCTTCGAGAATAGGAACCAAACAAAGGATAGTTAGAAGTAAGAAGGTGAAATGATAGTGGACCCAATCATAAGGGCCAATATCTCGTTTCTAACGAAAATTGTCAGTTCAATGGCTTGAGCCCTTAACTACCTGTCAATCCAAAATAAATATGGAAGAAAGGAAGCTAGACCACTAAATATGGAGGTCGATGGGTCAAGTGGAGAGAGAAAAAAAGGATTAATGACACTAACCAAATACAAGAATCCTCCATAACTAAACTAAAGAAGCTGCTATGGCTTATACCACCTTCATTAGAGTAAACTCTGTGGCCTGTACATGAAATTTTGCTTGTATTGTATATTTTTAAAGCATTTCAAATTAATTTTGTAACAATATGTTTCAATTTCTTACATTACATCATTCATCAACACACACACATATATAATTCTCTTACTTTTATTAACTATATTGTTTTATTTTTTATATAATTTTAATAATTAATAAAACTTAATTTTATTAAATATTTAATAAATTATATATATATTGGAGTGGAGATTGGGTAGATGTTTCCTTGAGATTGTTGTATAGGTGCCTTAAGATAAAGGAAAGATGAATTGGAGTGGAGATTGGGTAGATGTTTCCAAGAGTTATCCAAAAATAGAGATGATTTATCATATTTTATCTCCCATAAGTTAGTATCTTGGATTAGTGATTTGTTTTTCCATGTCATGTTCCAAATTATGGAACCTGGTTAAGATACAAACTAAAATTATGATGTAGTCTTTATGATTAACATTGTGATCATATTTGTATTGTGAGAGCTTGCACTAGGGCTCTCCTTTATTTTGAAGCTATCTTCACTAAGTCTTGGCACCCACTGAATGGTTAAGAATTTAATGGTCTCTTAATCCCAGACCTCCCTTGAGCTTGGGGAGACATATAGTGTTCCAATCCAGTTATTAGTCCCTGGCGTAGGCATAAAGGGACTATAGCGATCGATAATTCATTGACCTCGTATTACTTTGTCCATTGACCACAAATATTTCCATATTATCTATTTTTGGAACCAGGTAACTAAAATCTTCCATTTTTATATAATAAAAAGTACCATATATGTCATGATATGATTGGACAACAGATTGGAGGTCTTATTGCCAGCTTCTCTATTCCCAATGTTATATATGTTGGCATATCCAAAGTATTTGATCGTATATGGTATTTTTGAATCATATATTTTCTTATGCATTGTTGGAAGGTGGATTAATGCTAGCATTAGTTAGAATGTCTTCCTTAGCATGCTTTGTGTGCTAAATTTATGCCAATTTTTGATATGCTAGCATATCCAAAGCTTGTCCTTGAATAGATTCTCTACTGTTCGAACTATTGTTACATAAATTATATTAAAATTATTTTGCTATGTTAGAGACCTGCGACATTGCATTTTTTCTTAAATGTTTATAGAGCATTTCTAACAGAATTAAATGTTTACCTAATAGGCTTGGCAGTGTTGAATGTTTACTTAGCAGGCCTCTTACAATACATTTTCTTCCATTTTTTTATTTTATATGCAATGTTCTCTGCAGTCAATTTGGGCAATATTGTGCTTCAATGACATTGTTTATTCACTCGTCCATGCTTGATTCTTGCATCTCCACTGATTTATTATTTACCTCTTGTTGTTGTTGTTGTTTGTCTGTTCATCTTGTTGCAGTTTGCACGTTTGGGTTTCTGCAACCACGATTGGAACTGTGGAATTCCTGGTGGACTGGTTGTTTCTTTCTTCTTTGTTCATTGAATGTTGTTTATTGTTGTTTGATTCGACTTTGGAGGGTTCGGGTCCTGTGGCTGTAGTTGGGCCTTTTTGTGGCTCTTAATTGGTTTCTTGTTTGCATAAGGTTTTCAATGTTGGGCTGTTGCATCTGCAGTTGGATTTGTTGTTACATTGTTTTGCAGTTGACTGCCCATAAAATACTATTAAGATAAAATAACATACACAAATTTTCATTTGATGTAAATTTCATATGTTCATCTTGTTTCAGTTCACATGTTTGGGGTTCTTCAACCATGATTGGAACTACATCATTCCTGTAGGGCTGGTTGTTGCTTACTTCTTTGTTCTCTAGATGTTTTTTATTGTTGTTTGATTTGACTTTAGAGGGTTTAGGTCCTACGGCTGTAGTTGGGCCTTTTGGTGCTTCTTAACTCGATTTTTATTTGTTTCTTGCTCTTGTTTACCTAAGGTTTGCAATCTTGGGGTGCTGCATCCACAATTGGATCTGTTGTTACATTGTTTTGCAGTTGGCTCCCCATAAAGTACTATTAAGATAAAATAACATACAAAATTTTGTAGTCAATGTAAATTTCTTCTCTTCCACCTTCAACCAGAGTTTATCAGCCTCAAACTATATTTCATAGCCAGTGATGCTTTTTCCATGGTTTATGTCTTACTCTGGTTTCATGGTTATGAGAGTAAGTTTTTTTGTGTGAGCGATATAGTTGTTCTCTCCCTTTTTTTTCTGCATGGAAGCTGTGTTTCTTCTTCTATACTTTCTCACCTTTCTGTGCTCGGGGGTTCCTAGTGTGGTGAACTGACAAATCGTTATCGACCGAACGCCATTCATTTGCATACTTAGCAAATTTTATGGACGTGGCTTCGCGGATAGGTGTTATCGAACTATGGTATCTCGTGTTCAATGTATACATATTTCACCCAAAACTTTTGTGCTCTACAGTTCGACCCTTCACTCCTCAAACTTGCAAACATGCCTCCGCCTATGATGAGTTTGTCTGTCTGACCTACATTTGCATACGTAGTCGAGTTTTCAAAGTTTGGTGGGCTGACACCTTTCCGTGTTCAGAAAATTTTAAAAGCATTTGTCGCTCCCCTCCATCCCTGCTACCTTCCGCCATTCCAAATAGACATTAATTATTCTTTAAAAATTCACAACTGACTAGACAGGTTTGAAAATATTGACTTTAATAAGGGGAAATCCTGAGGATATCTCCCATTAAAATGAATAGACAGGTGAATATTATGGGATTTGGTAATTTCTTTTGCCTGCATTTTGAATTTGCAATATATATATATATATATATATATATATATATATATATATATATATATATATATATATATATATATATATATATATGTATGTATGTATGTATTGGCTATTTTAGTTTTTTAAAGGCTTCATCATAGTAACAATGCAGTACCGTACTAGCTCGTTGTCATCCATGAATGTGTCACCCATAAAGGCCATGACGTCATGTCCCTCTTTAAAATTGTGCATATGTTAGATGTCATATTTGAGAATATGTTCGGATATCGGAATGTTAATACGTGGTATTAGTCATTATTCAACTTACATATTCAAAAATATTGGCATTAATAAGAGAAAATATCGATAACATTTGTCATTAAAATGAATTAACCCAAAATCTATGGAAGATCATACTGTCATTCTCCAGCGTTGCTTTTAAATAGTTATTGGCATTGCTCTCTATCATCAAAGAGTTGGGCTTTAGGGTTCTTTCATTCTAATGTTCTTGGTCACTAACATGTAAGAAAACTTAGATATGTGATTGAGGCCCAAATGAAAGAAAAGAGAATTTTTTTTATGTGACGTGAGCTTTGAGATAAAAAAAAAACTTTGTTATCCAACAAAATCTCAGATAGGAGGGAAAAAAAAAGAACAGGTATCGTTTGCTTGGTGTTCTTCCTATATTCGATTCTTTGGAAAATGTTGAAAAGCCTTCCTGGAGATTTGTTTTTTAATCTTCTTTGCTTTCTTGTTGGGAGTTGTAATGGATTTTCAGGTCACGTGCAAAATTCTTCTTCATTGAAGTATATAGTTTCTTCCAACAACACAGATTTGGAAAGTGTATCAAATTCTGCAGATCACACATGACTTTGTCTTCATTAGGAGTGTTTCACTTGCCATGGCTTGAAAAGTGGTATGTGATGTTCGTAAATGATACGAAATATAACTCCATTCATGAATGTACTCAGAAGCAGGTAACATAAAATGCAGGAAATATAAACTGTATGGGTGGATAAAAGGGCATATTATCACTACAAAAGTTTCTATTTAAAAGTTTGTTGAGCTACTTCTTGATGTGGTAACAAACTTGACACAAGGCCATGTTCTTTGCCAAAGTTTATTTGCTTTCCTATGGATGTAGTTACAGACTCCACATATTTGACATCAGCTACAAACATTCCAGACCTTTGTGTGGGCCATGATATCTGTCACCACTGTGACGAAATATATATTCGTATATGATCTTTAACATTTGATACAATTGCCAGACTTGTGCTGATGAAATCTGCAACATTTCATACACTTTCTAGACCTGTGCTACCAGAATAAGTCATGTACTTCAATAGAATAACTCTTTGTAGTTGGCTTGGACATTCCTTCCAATTTACTATAATAAAACAAAGAAGTTCAACATACAAATCTTCAGGCAGTCTTTTCAACCAATGAGATGATCAAATACAGGGAGAATAGCAGTCACAACATACTTGATTTTTTTTTATGTCCCATAGCTGATGCCACATAAAACGACTCCCTCAACTTTGAATTGGGCCTGAATCACATTTCTAAGTTTTCTCAGATGTCAATGGTCAGGAACATTACAAGGAAAGCACCTTAAACCCCAAGTTTTTGGCACAAGAGGGAAACTAATACTTAACAAAGAATGGAATGTTGAATAACCATCCAATGCAAGTAGCCCATATCTAGAATAGACAAGCTCTTAAAAAAACTGGGATAGATCTAGCTGGCATCACCAATTAAGTCCAAGACCTGAAATTGATATTCAACTCATTTTTTGGGAATAAAGGATTTGATCGTCAAGAAAAGTGTCAACAAGCTTCATCATTGTACATATTTTGTATTGGTCGGCAACAGGCCAAATCACAATCATTATGGAAAATAATCTCAATTATATTTTGTAACTCATCTTATTTGAATATAGAATATTTACGAGTTTTTTTTTATGGTGTTTTCCAATCTCTGGTATTGATTTTCATTTTATTTTATACCTTTTTTCCTATGTGTCGTTAAACATGGAAGACAAGATCTTATTTATGTTGCCCAGTACTTCAATTTAAATAAAGGCTACTATGTTCGTTGCTTGCATTATACATGGAAGAATAATTTGTCATAAGCCATACTTATGTGGTGTCGGACCTATACTTAAAGAAATAAATTGGAGGACCCCTCTTTCTTTCATTCTTTCAGTCCCTTAAATAGAATGAATTAATGAGTTACAAGAAGGAAACTCAAGTGTTGAAGTCATGTTCCTGTTCAATATCTTGCATATATTGCAGCTTCTTCTATTTCATAATATCTATGCATATATACTAATATGAGTACTGTTGGAATAAATATAAAAAAATCCATTTAGCCAAAACTTAGCCAATTATCTAGCCACCGAGTCCCAGGTTTGTGGTATTCAACAACTATGTTCTATGTTCCTTCATATACATCTTGCAGCCAAAGAGCTTCTGTGATATGCAATTTATGCTTTAACTAATGATAACTCACCTTATGCCCACCAGGCCCTAAGTTTGCAATATCCAACAACTATGTCCCCTGTTCCATCATATACATCTTGCAACCAAATAACTTCCATGATCTACAACTTATGATTTCACTAGTGATGACTCACTAGGGATTCCAAACAACTATGCCCCCTCTTCCATCATATACATCTTGCAGCCAAAGAACTTTCGTGAATTGCAATGTATGATTTAACTAGTGATAACTCACCAGGGGTTCGAAAAGCTTTGAATTAACAAAGGAACAATCAATTTTCCTCTCTGGGATACTTAGCCCATTTCCCCGCCCTTTTCCCCTTTTCTTCTTCCCATCTATTATGGATTTCTAGTTATATAGGTAGTCTTCTTTTTATCATCGCGGGTTCTAGGGTTGGTTGGCTAACATATCTTCATCTCCATCTATAACCTCACATGATGAATCCGATTGACCACTATTCCTTTCCATACTTAGTGAATCTTATGACCATGGTTGTCGGGTTGGTGATTTCAAAATATGTTGCTTCTTGTTGTGTTATATACATCTTGCAGTCAAAACTTTTGTGGTTTCAACGAAATTTGAGAACTGAAGAGCATCCTGAAAATTGGGAGATGATTTTCTTTTGAAACAAAAATAATCCATGACTATATATTAGTATGAATACTATTCAAATAAATATCAAAACTTTCTCCATTAATACATATTAGTATGAATACTATTGAAATAAATATCAAAACTTTCACTTGGCCAATACTTAGCTAATTATTTGGCCACTAGGCCCTAGGTTCTTGGTATGCAACACCTATTTCCATTGTTCTGTCATATACATCTTGCAGTCAAAGAACTTTCGTGGTCTGCAGTTTATGCTTTTACTAGTGAGAACCCAATAGGGGTTTGAAAACATTGGCATTAATAAATGAAAAAAATGGATTTTGACTCTCATATACTTAGTCCTTTTCCCCTCCGACCAACCTCTATTCCTTTCCATACTTAGTCAATTTTATGGCCATGGTTTCCATGTTGATGCATATAAACTTGCCTTTTCATCTTTCCCTCTGTTATCACTTTCTGGATATATACTTAGTCTCCTTTCTATGATATCTGGTTTGAGGGTTGGTGGGCTGACATGTCTTCATCTCCATATATATCCTCACATGATGAATCTGATCAACCATTGTTCCTTTCCATACTTAGCCAATTTTATGGCTGCAGTTTTCGGGTTGGCGATAACAAATTCAATTGTTTATTGTTTCGTGATATACATCTTGCACTCAAAACATCTGTGATCTATAATTCGATCGCGCATTCCTCATATACATCAAATTAGTTCAATTTTTTTGTCTCTGCCTTCCATCCCCACCAACTTTGTGTCCTTCCTGATATACATTAACTGTGCTCTTACTAGTCACATCTGGACACATTGGTACGAAAGAATTGGCACCCGCTCCTCCACCATACACAAATTGACTATCGGACTTCAACATCATCCACTCTTCCATGTTACACATTATGCATTCAAATGTTCCGAGCTATATAATTTGGTTGTCTAGGCCTTGCGTCTTCTGGAGGAACCTTGTCACCGTATTTTGGATGCTTTCATTGTCGGGTTCACGAAAAATTCAACTCCTAGTCATTGTTTCTTGTTCTTCCCATCCTCCTACTTCTTTCTAGATATGTAACACCAAAGGTTTAATACTAAAATGACATCATACAACAACTGTAAAAAGATTCGTTAA
This sequence comes from Picea engelmannii, assembly GCA_009831015.1. Taxonomy (NCBI): domain Eukaryota; kingdom Viridiplantae; phylum Streptophyta; class Pinopsida; order Pinales; family Pinaceae; genus Picea; species Picea engelmannii. The sequence continues at coordinate 207,766 of ML786978.1, forward strand.
TAAGAAAATGTCTTGGCAACCAACCATCCATACAGAACTTGTCTAGAAACATAAAAAGAAGATCTTGCAATGTAATGGAAAAGCTATTACAAATTTTAATATATTAGCGAAATCAAGTCCCGACCAATGTTTCCGTGTTCCATACTTTCACACTTTTTCTATTGTGGGTTCCCATATTGACAGCCTCAAAATTGTATTTCCAATTTTTTGTGAGCTGCAAACAACACCCATAGTTTCGAAATATACAATTTGTCTGCAGAAATGTATAAAAACTCTTAATTCTCCTCTTCCACCCCCCCCCCTCTATTATCCCTTTTCCGTTCTATATTTAGTCACAACTGTATGATCATGACCTCATGGATTCACAAATTGGCAACTATTTATCTATATATTCACACCATGAGCCCGACCGATCGCGGTCCCTTTCAATACTTAGCCAATTATCTGATCATGGGGTCCTGGGTTTGCAATATCCAACACCTATTTCCCCTATTTCTTCATATACATCTTGCACCCAAAGAACTTATGTGATATATAATTTATGCCTGTACTGGTGATAACTCAGCAGGGGTTCGAAAGGATTTGCATTAATAAGTGAAGAATATATTTTCTTCTGTGAGATATTTAGCCCTTCTTCCCTTGTCTTCTTCCCATGTATTATCAATTTCTAGCTATATACTTAGTCACCTTTCTATGATCGTGGGTTCCATCATTGGCATGTTGACATATATTCACCTCCATCTATATCCTCACCTGACGAATCTGACCGATCGTTGTTCCTTTTCATACTTAGCCAATTTTATGCCCGCAGTTGTCGGGTTGGTTCTTTTGAACTCTGTTGATTCTTGTTCCATTATATACATATTGTACTCAAGTATTCTGTGATCTACAATTCCACCGTGGACTCCTTAGTCCTTTTTCCCTTTTCTTCTTCCTGTGTATTATTGCTTTCTAGTTATTTACTTAGTTACCTTTCTATGATCACCGGTTCCATCATTGGCGGGCTAACATATCTTCATCTTCATATATATCCTCACATGATAAATCCAACCAACCATTTTTCCTTTCCATACTTAGCCAATTTTATGGCTGTCGTTAGCCGGTTGGCGCTTTAGAAATCTACTGCTTCTCGTTCCGTGATTTGTGGTATCCATCATTATGTTCTCTATTTGTGGTATCCAATACTTATGTCCCCTGTTCTGACATTTACATCTTGCACGCAAAGAAATTCTGTGATTTTAAATTTATGTCGTTACTAGTAAGAACTCAATAGGGTTTCGAAAGGATTTGCATTAATAAACAAACAATGGATGTTATTATGTTATATACTTATCCCTTTTCCCCTTTTCTTATTCCCATGTATTATCGTGTTCTAGTTATATCCCTAGTCACCTTTCTATAATCACAACATCTCCATCTATATCCTCGCGTGAAGAATCCGACTGACCGTTGTTCCTTTCCATACTTAGCTAATTTTATGCCCGCGGTTTCTGAGTTGGTGCTTTCGGGCATCGATGCTTCTTTTTCTGTGATATACATCTTCCACTCAAATTTTCTGTGATCTACAATTCCACTCCAAACTCCTTAGTCCTTTTTCCCTTTTCTTCTTCCCGTCTATTATTACTTTTTGGCTATTTACTTAGTGGCCTTTCTATGATCGTGACTTGTAGCATTGGTGGGTTGACATATCTCCATATCTATCTATATCCTCATATGATGAATCCCACCCACCATTGTTCCTTTCCATACTTAGCCAATTTTATAGTTGTGGTTGTTAGGTTGGCACTTTCGAACTCTATTGCTTCTTGTTTCGTTATATACATTGTGCCCTCAAACCTTCTGTGATCTACAATTCCACTACCGAGTCCTCAAACTCACAAGATTGACCCTACCACGGATCACAAATGTCTCAAAGTATCTTTCGCTACCTTCCATCCCCACTAAATTCCTTTCCTTCCCAATATACATTAGTTATGCTCTTACCAGTGAAAACTTAGCCAATTTTAGCCATACTTAGCCAATTTTATGCCAGTGGCTATCGGGTTCGTTCTTGCGAGCTTTGCTGCTTCTTGTTCTTTGATATACATCTTGCACTTAAACTTTCCATGATCTACAATTCCATTGTGGATTCCTTAGTCCTTTCTCCCTTTTCTTCTTCCCATATATTATCGCTTTCTAGTAATTTACTTAGTGGCCCTTATATGATCACGAATTCCAGTGTCGGTAGGGTCACATATCTACATCTCTATCTATATCCTCACATGACGAATCCCACCCACCATTTTTCCTTTCCATACATAGCCAATTTTATCATCGTGGTTGTCAGGTTGGCGCTTTCAGACTCTGTTGTTTCTTGTTCCGTGATATAGATCATGCACTCAAAAATTTCGTGATCTACAATGTTTCCACCAACTCCTTGAACTCACAAGCTTCACTCTAACATGGCTCACAAATTTTTCAAATTATTTCTCGCTTCCTTCCATACCCACTAACTTCTTGTCCTTCCTAATATACATTAGTTATTCTCTTACTCGTGACAATTGGACACACTGGTATGAAATAGCTGGCATCAAACCCTCCACAATATACAAATTGACTACCGAATTCTGACATCGTCCGCTCTTCCATGTTACAGATTATGCACTCAAATGTTCTGAGTGATACAATTTGAATGTCGGGGCCTCACGTCTTCTGGAGAGACCTTGTCAGCCTGTTTTGGATCCTTGTGTTGACAGGTTCATGAAATGTCCAATTCTTGGACACTGTTTCAGGTTGGCGCTTTCGATATCTACTCGTTCTTGTTCCGTGATATACATATTTCACTCAAAATTTTCGTTATCTACAATTCCATCGCACACTCAACCCTTTTTACCTTTTCTTATTCCCGTGTGTTATCGGCTTCTGGTTATGTACTTAATCACCTTTTTGTGATTGTGGGTTCCAACATTGGCAGGCTGACATATCTTCATTTCCATCTATATCCTCACATGACGAATCTAACCAACTATTGTTCCTTTCCATACTAATCCAATTTTATGTCTGCACTTGTCAAGTTGGTGCTTTCGAACTCTTTTGCTTCTTGTTCCATGATATAAATCTTGCACTCAAAAAAAAATTTCATCTACAATTCCACCACAGAGTCCTCAAACTCACAATCTTTACTCTAACACAGTTCACAAATGTTTCGAAGTATCTATCGTGACCTTCTATCCCTGCTAACTTCATGTCGTTCATGATATACATTGTTTGTGCTCTTACTAGTGACAAATGAACACACTAGTATGAAACAACTGGCATCCGAACTTCCGCAATATACAAACTGAATATCGGGTTCCGACATCTTCCCCTCTTTTGTGTTATGTATTATGCATTCAAATGTTCGGAGTGATATAATTTGAATGCAAACACCCAAAAAAATTCTGAAATCCGAGCATTGTCTTTAGGGGTTTTGAAGACAAATCCAAACCAACCCCTTGACAAGGTCAGAAACATCAAGGAATAACACAGAATGGGTTCCCAAGTAACACACGTCCACTCTGAGACCGAAAGTTTGCAAAGAAAACGATAATCCATCCTACCCACCAGAGCATACATGGAGAGTGAGCAAGATTCTTCTAACCCAATGTCTATACCCAGAACCATTTTCCTTTTAGTTCTTTTAAGATTCCACACCTGTATAGTTCACTTAGGTATAAACCTCTTCCTCGTCAAGCCACCTTCCTGAGACTCCAATGGCTGAGACCAAACTCTTTAGCTGTAAAACCTTCGGCGCTAGAATCCTTAATAACACCAGCTACACTAGCATCTTCTGCAGTGAGTCTAGAGACCTAGGGAACTTCCTTACAGAAGGAAATACACAATTAAGAAGGCTCGTAAACATACTTTGGAGCAGAGATAGTGGAAGGAAAAGATTCCTCCAAAAGAGTAGTAGGTTCACATGAAGTCGCATTTAATGGACCATTACTACCTCATTTTTTGCATAGATCATCCCTCATAGAGAGGAAGATCGGTTTATCTCAAGGTTCCTCTTCTACCACACCCAAGTGGGTGCTAACCTCACATTCCATTACAAAATGCCACCTAACATTAAGAAACTACAACTTATGGAAAAAACAATAAAATGAATGTATGAATTGGCACTTCGGGGATGGGAACCAAACAAAGGATAATTACAAGTAAGAAGGTGATTTGACAGTGGACCCAATCATAAGGGCCAATATCTTGTTTCTAACGAAAACTGTCAGTTTGATGGCTCGAGCCCTTAACTACCTGTCATTCCAAAATAAATACGAAAGAAAGGAAGCTAGACCGCTAAATATGGAGTTCGATGGGTCAAGTGGAGAGAGAAAAAAAGGATTAATCACACTAACCAGATACAAGACTCCTCCCTTACTAACTAAAGAAGTTGTTATGGTTTATACCACCTTCATCAGAGTAAACTTTGCGGCCTGTACATGAAATTCTACTTGTATTGTATATTTTTAAAGCATTTCAAATTAATTTTGTAACAATATATTTCAATTTCTTACATTACATCATTCATCAACACACACACATATATAATTCTCTTACTTCTATTAACTTTATTATTTTATTTTTTTATATAATTTTAATAATTAATAAAACTTAAATTCTATTAAATATTTAATAAATTATATATATATATATATATATATATATATATATATATATATATATCTATATATATAATAATTAAATTAAATTTTAAATTTTAAAAATTAATTTAGTATAATTAATTCAATTTGATCTATTTTATTTAATTAAATATTTAATAAATTATATATATTTGTTAGAATTTAATTAAATTATAAAATTTATACATTAATTTAATATAATATATTTAATTCCCCTAGATGGGGTGCCACCTGGATAGAGTCCTAGGACACATGGAACCAGGCGACGAAGGGATTTATTAACCCTGACCGCCAACACACAACCAGTAACTTCTGCATGGCTCAAACCATGAGGAAAGTTATGGTAGTGCTCCTGGAAAGACATGTCGGGTTAATGGCCGCACAAGCAAGCCAGACCAGGTGTGCCAAGCCTAGATTGGTTGTCAACTCGAATTAAATGGCTAGAGGGATTGTCAACTCATGGGCATGTAGCAATAAACAGGCTTTTACCCTGGTGTATTCCTCCATTCTCCATCTACCCTAGTTAGTGTTCTTATACTCTTCTGAGTGCTTCTACATTGCTTCCCTCTGTGTATTTTTCTTGCGCACTCTCTCCACTTACCCTTGCAATTATGTTAGATCCGATACCCTCTTCTTGCTATACTCTCTCAACCCTCACAAGATCCTTCTCGACAATTCCACCAACACCTTCTCTCTCTTTTCCTAACACCATCTATATGCCTCCCTACCCACAACCCATCACCTCCATACTCTTCCCAACATTCCCAGAGAAAGAGGGAAATCCAAGAGGGGTGCGCATTATTACATCACCCTCTCCAGGTGCAAACGACTCCCCCCTCCCAATTGGCTCTCATCGCTTGTTTCAAAAGCCCACAAAACACTAACAAGAGGTCATAGGAGGCACCTTCATCCACCCCTCTTCAACTCCATGGCGTTATCCTAGTGAAGGAGGAAGCTTCACCTTCGTGTGCACACTTTCCTCCATCCACCCCTCATTTTCTCCATGGCCTGAGCTCGGTTAAAGAGGACGCGCCACCTTCATGCACACGCATTCCTCTAGCCACCAGTCTCTTTCCCCCTCAAAAAATCAATCCATAGGACCCCTACTACGGATATGGTAGTTGTATGGTGGAGAAGGAAATCCCCCCGAGCTAGCAAGTCGAGGAAAACAAAATGACTACGAATGAGAACACCACAAAGGTCACCAGCGAGGAAAAGGACGAGGAACATCTACAACATTTGCAAATCACCTCACGAAGGAGAACCTCCAACTCATCTTTGAAATCAGGTAGAAACAAAATGATCAGATGCACTCTTCATGCATCATGGGCCAAAGAATGGACATCATGTTCGATGCACTAGCGGCTGATCCTATGCGAACTTGATGTCCAACATGTGGCCAACGATTCACCCTGGTCTACAACATCTATGGACAACCAAGCTCGACAATGAAGTGAAGTCTCCACCTTATTGTTCTTCATCAATTCCAGTTGCAGGATTAATTTCTGAGTTTACTGTCGCAACATACTAGAAGGACACACTGTTTTCCCCTATATTGTTTATGTGGTTTTTTTCATAGAATTTTTGTTAATAGTTGGTCTTATAGGCCACTACAATATTGTACACACATTTTTGTTTACGCAGATAGGATGCATAATTTTGTTAAAAAAGTTTTGTTCAAACAGTTCTAGCTCAAAGGATGATGTATCGAACTCAAAGCATCTAAGAGCCACCTGCTCTAGTTTCCATTATGTAGCATAACATGTGGCTCACACTTGGCATTGTATTATTAATACAAGGATCCACTTTTATTTGTAAAAAAAAATACAATTGATTCAACTTTTTTTTTATATTTAATATGTATTAGTGATTTCATAAATTATGTCAATTAGGGATCTTGATCCCCACCAACAAATCAATACTCCAAGATAGTATTTGTCAGAAATGAAGCATCTAAAATGAAAGGTAACATGTCAACTTATATTTCTTATTATACTATTTTAACCTTTTATGACTTAATTATAGGGAAAGATCTTTTGAGATTATATCTATCTATCTATCTATCTATCTATCTATCTATCTCTCTCTCTCTCTCTCTCTCTCTCTCTCTCTATATATATATATATATATATATATATATATATATATATATATATAATTTATTAGTATGTATACATGTTTTATTACTTGTTTATTTTAGGTATGCAATACTAACAAGCATTCAACAGTAAAGGATAAGAACATAGGTATGATGGATTTTGATTATGTAAATATGTCAAAAAAAAATTAGAAAACAACAAAAAAGAATGATTATAAAGGAAAGATAAAAATAAATTTTGGAGAAAACATAAATATTTAAAAATAAAGCTAATACTTTGAAACTTTGAAGGGGCTTTCTCATTGTAAAACAAATAACAAACATTTTTTTTTAAGAAAAATACATCATTTTCCATAATACCAACCTTAATTTATATTTAATGATTATATTAGAAATATAATTGTATCCATGAATGATTAAGCCAAGAAAAAACCTTAAAACCAAAAATATTTTATTCCACAAGTTGAAAATACAGAAAAAGAAGAAAACCCATTAAAAAATATATCTTATTACTTAAAGTTACCCAAACCTTCATATCTTGACTCCTTAAAATGAATCGAATTACAATAACTACAAAAAGAATACCATTACCAAAAAAATTAAATACTATGGTTCAAAAAAGAATTCAACTACTAGCAAAATTCAATACTAGGGTTTGTACAATGGGATACCATTGATAACTAGATGCATCATTTTGGGTCAATTTAATCTGGATGGATTTGTCAACTTTTGGAAGCCAACCGATTTACCTCACAACCTTTTTGATATCCCACCCTACCCTCGGCGGTACGGTCGCACCTACCAGGACCTCCTAGTTCTCGGCCCAAAGAGTTATCACTCTTCAACTCCCTCGGGAGTCTTTACCCATAGTTACTTCCGGCGATCCTCCCTTCCTTAATTAATGAAGGATCGATTCTCACGATTTCGCGAGTTCCACCACTGGGAACTGGACCCTCGGATCCCCGAGACCCGATGCCTCTGGTCAACGCTAACTTTCCCTCGACGGGTAGGGACTTCGTGCAATCACGACTTCACGACTAGCATCTCTATGCCTTCGAATTCTCAAACCTCGAGACCCGAAGTGTTGAGATGTCAATGACTCGGAGTCTCGCGACCTCGCTCACTTGTCAATTCCGAGGTCAGACTTTGAGGCCTCCAACTCCCGAGATCCGATATCCCGAGGTCACATGTCACATCATCAAATCCCGACGTACACCATGCAAAACATTCAGGGACGTCGTGTTTCGCATTCCCGTGACCTCACTCTACGAGAAACAGGAATCTTCCGTCGCGAACTCCCGATACATCTGACCCACAAGTTAGGTCGCGATCTTAGTGATTCTCCATGACGATTCCAGTCGTCGATTCTCTTTCTCTTGAAGAGTTTCTCCGTTCACCACCTTTATCTTGTATGGACTCCACTCGGTTCTGTTTCCACAATGAAACAAGGAGTTATCCCTCCTGAGCTTTTACTAACTCAGACTTCTACAGGGATTTTTTTTTTCCTGAATACACTCCCTGTGCCCGATTTTCGACTACTTCCCCCAGCGATGAAGTCTTCTGGGTCCCGTGCCTTCACCCTTGCAACAGTCTCACCCTTTCCTTCTCAGAATTTCTACTGAGGCTTCGCATCCAACCTACACTCACCTGCAAGGTTCAAACAACCCAAAAAAACAACTCAAGGCAAAAGAGAACAAAATTTCAACTACTTAGCCTTCTCAACGCACTCTATGTGGAGGTATTCAACTGCACTCGATGCAGGAATCTCCTGGCTTAAGCAAAGAAACAATTGAAACTCATTCACTCATTCTCTTAGGTTTCGAACCTGATATGCTATCACATAAGCAGCATATAGGAGATAAGCATAAAAGGAAGCAAGTATGCAAAAGCACAATATCAACAACACAAAGAGACTGAACACATCCATGGAATTGAATAAAAGCTTTCCTATTATTTCAATGTCTGTACATGGAGTTTCTTCAGAAGCTCTCTGCTCTGCTCTCCTTTCTTCTTCTTCTCCTGTATGAATGAGAATGATGATAATCAACAATACAACGGAGGGTGTCTATATTCTGTTTTCCCTCTCGAAAGATAAACTGTCTAATCTACAGTTAATTAGTTTATCTACTTGCATTAAATCTACATAAATGCCTCAACTACTAAGGACGAGAGCTTATCCGCTCAAGGTCCGTTACATATATAAAGTGCGCTTCATCACATCAACATTTAATGTTTGGCACAGCCATATTACAATGTTCCAAAATTTGAATGCTGGCGCTCTCCAGTTGTTCTCTTTTCCTCCTCGCGCTGGCTCGCTTGATTGAGTGAGCGATGATCCTACATCATACTCCTCGGCTCAAAATATTTCATGGGCTCCTGTCCATGAGTTCCTGTATAGTCTGCCCATGTTTCAGTATAACTGCCTCTGTCTCCCAGCTGGCATCCTCCACTGGGTGGTTCTTCCATTTCACCAGGTATTCAAAGTATTTCTTTCTCCTGGTCCTCTTACCTGCTCTTTTATTCAGTATGCACTCCATCTGTGGCTTCTGTGCAACTGGTAACTGCTTCCGCCATTTGACCACTGGTTCTTCAACACTCACAGCTCCTACATTTTCGGCCTTATATGGGTACAAATCTGAAATGTTGAATATCAGAGATATCTCGATGCCCTCTGGCAGCTCAAGCTTGTATGCATTTTCACCGTATTTCCTCAGAATTCTGCACGACCCAATTTTCTTCATCTTGAGCTTTTTATATGTTCCCCTTGGGAACCTTTCTTTCCTCAGGTGCGCCAGAACCATATCCCCAACTTCGAACTGAAGCTGCCTTTTCCTCTGGTCGGCTTGGCGCTTGTACTCCTGATTCGATTGCTGCAACCGCTGCTTCACATCCCCGTGAAGTTGCTGCATTGCCTCAGCAAATTCCTCAGTTTTCGTGCTGCTAGTGTCAGCCTGTTCTGACTCCCTGAGTTCAGATACTCCTCTTGGTTGCATCCCATACAAAATTTGAAATGGGCTTTTACCTGTACTCCGATTCACAGAATCGTTGTACGCAAATTCTACCTATGGTAAGATCTGATCCCAACTGGTGTGATGCTCCACCACCAGGCTCCTCAACAGATTCCCTAAGCTTCTGTTGACTACTTCTGTCTGCCCATCTATCTGCGAATGGTATGCAGAACTGAATTCCAAGTCAGTCCCCAGCTTCTTCCATAGCGTCCTCCAAAAATGACCTATGGACTTCGTATCCCGATCCGAGACTATGCTCCTCGGCAATCCATGCAATCGCACAATCTCCTTGAAAAATAAATTTGTGATGTGGGTCACATCGCTCGTCTTATGGCATGGAATGAAATGCGCCATCTTCGAGAACCTATCTACCACCACAAAGATAGAATCCACTCCTCGCTGTGTTCTCGGAAAACCCAATACAAAATCCATACTAATGGCTTCCCATGGCCTCTCGGGTATGGGCAATGGATGATATAACCCAGCATTCTTCTTTCGGCCCTTTGCATGTTGACATATCCTACACCTGTCAACAAACCGTTTAACATCTGCACGCATGCCAGGCCAATAATAAGATTCGCTCAGCTTGGTGAACGTTTTGTCATGTCCAAAATGACCTGCTAGCCCACCGCTGTGCTTTTCTCGTACCAAATTCTCTCTCATAGAGCAACCTGGAATGCACAATTGATTTCCTTTAAATAGCAACCCATTCTGGATCAGGTAGTCAATCCACGGACTCCTATCTCTGAGAACTGGATTCTCAGTTGCTTCATAAGCTTCCCCGAAATCAACGTCTCCTGCATACATATCTTTCAGGTTCTCAAAACCCAGCGTTTTGATCTTGAATTCCTGCAGCAATAAACATTTTCTGCTCAAGGCGTCAGCCACCTTGTTTGCAGCTCCCGAAATGTGCTTGATCAAAAAGGTGAAATTTTGCATGTATTCTACCCACTTCGCATGCTTCTGATTCAGCTTCTCCTGCTGACTTATGAACTGTAATGTGTGGTTATCACTGTATAGCACAAATTCTTTAGGTATGAGATAATGCCTCCATTTTTCAATGCCTGAATAATGGCATAGAACTCTTTGTCGTATGTGGAGTACTTCAACTTTGCATCATCCAGCTTCTCGCTGTAATATGCAACAGGTCGGTCGTCCTGACTTAAGACCCCTCCAATAGCATACCCACTAGGGTCACACTTCACCTGGAAGGTCTTCCGAAAATCAGGCAGCACTAACACTGGCTGCTCGGTTATCTTTCGCTTCAACAAATTGAAGCTCCTTTTAGCCTCGGCTGTCCACTGAAAAATTTTATGCCGCTTTTTCACTGTGTCCATCATTGCAGCACTGATTCCACTGAAGTTTCGAATGAACTTCCTGTAGAAGCTTGCCAAACCATGGAAGCTCCTTACCTCAAAAATATTCCTCGGCGATGGCCACTTCCTAATTACATCAACCTTCTCAGGATCCATCTTCAATTCATTTGCCGAAATAACGAACCCCAGATATATGAGTTCCGTCTGCATAAACGAGCATTTTTTTAAATTGATCAGTAGCTTCTCCTGCTATAACCTTCTCATCACAATGGCCAAATGCCTCAAGTGTTCAGCTCTAGTCTTGCTGAAAATTAAAATATCATCCAGGTATACCACCACAAATTTGCCAATGAATTCCCGTAGGACTTCATTCATCAGCCTCATAAAAGTGCTTGGTGCGTTTGTCAACCCAAACGGCATGACCAGCCATTCGTACAAACCCTCGTTTGTCTTGAACGTTGTTTTCCACTCATCTCCCTCTCTCATCCATATCTGATGGTATCCGCTCTTGAGATCTATCCTTGAAAAATAATTTGCTCCACTCAGGCAATCCATCAAGTCGTCCATTCTCGGTAGTGGAAACCTGTATCTAATGGTAATCTTATTTATTGCCATGGAGTCTGTACACATTCTCCAGCCCCCATCCTTCTTTGGACTCAGTACTGTTGGAACAACACATGGACTTAGACTCTCCCTGATGTAATGCCCCGTATTTTGACCTTAGGTAGTTAGAACATTGTTGTTTACTAATCTTGATAATTCAAAGTTTAGCATTTGTTTTGAGTCACTTAGACTTTGTTAGACATTGAGATGTGTACCTCTAGGCCTATTTGTATGT
>ML786978.1:221547-231834 GCA_009831015.1 Picea engelmannii
TTCAGTGATATTTTGTTATTGATGTTTTGAGCATACTTATGTTTTAAGTTCTTAAATCTTAAAGTTAGCCTACTACTTATTTCATCATGTTATTAGATTTATCATTGAGCAAATGTAGAATAATTGTGTAAATGAAAATGGAAAAATGCTAAAATGAAGTTGTTAGTGTATGTGTTTGAATAAATGATTATTTGCTTAGCATCTTGTGGATGGGTGCTACACCTAACCAGTCCCTTATCCTGCAGATCCTGTACCTGCCTTTTGACTTCCTCATTCTATTGAGGTGTCAACCTGTACGCTGCCTTATTTGGCAAACTTGCTCCGAGTATGAGGTCAATATGGTGACTCACACTCCTCATCGGTGGCAACGAACGAGGTAGTTCGTCCACGATGATATCAGCGAAATCTCCAAGCAGTTCCTGGATCTCGTCCGGCAAGTCATCCATCCTTGTGCTTGTCAGAACAACCCTCGGCTTCCTGACAACAAAGAATTGTGGATCCTCATTCTTCTCAATCTCTGTGAGAAGCTCCTTCCCACTCATGAGAAGTATGGTGCTGCTAACTTCTGTCTTTACCTCCTTATCCCTTATCGGCAGTAGTTTATGGATTCTCCCATCCTTCTCAAGGGTATAGGTGTTCATCCTCCCATCATGAACAACATTTCGATCATACTGCCACGGTCTACCCAACAGTATATGACACACTTCCATGGGAATGACATCACACAGGATCTCATCATGATAGTTCCCAATTTTAAATTTAACTAAGCATTGTTTAGTGACACTTACCCGGTGTCCTTTTTGTAACCACGAGACTTTATACGGACTTGGGTGCTTAGTTGTTGTCAGCTCCAATTTCTCTACCATCTCGATCGAAACAAGATTATCAGTGCTCCCGCTGTCAATGATGACTTTGCATTTCCTGTCCATGGCTGTACAAGCCGTCCTGAACATACTGCTTCTCTGCACTGCGTTCTCCACCCCCTTCTCTAGCGCTAAAAGGATTTTATGCATCCCAAGTGACCTCCCGCTGTCAGCATCTTCGCTCTCAACGTCTCGCTTCTGCTGCACCTCAGTGACGTGAGCATTTCCTCTGTCCATCTTCCTCTCTGGACATTCCACGGCCTTGTGTCTGTCTTTACCACACGTGAAACATGTGATAACTCCTCCTCGCCCTCTTCCTTGACCTCGGATATGAGGAAATGTGTTGGCGTCAGCATATCCGCCACCCTTCTCTGCATGCTGCCTCTACTCAATTTGTGGCTGCCTCTGCTGTGAGGTACCAACTTGTTCAACTCTACCCTGAGGCTTCTTCCAATCCTCCTTGGGATTATGAGTCCTTTCTTGGGTAACTTCTTTGCCTCTAGGCTGGCTTCGTCCTCGACCTTGCTGACCTTATTTGCGGCTCAACTTCTCTTCGGCTTTTAGAGCCATTTGGTACGCATCCTCAATAGTGTGGATGGTCAGCATGCTTAATTCGTCCTGAATGTCATACCTGAGACCATTCAGATATCTTGCTACCTTTTCGTCATCACTCTCCCGACGACCCGCTCGAATATTGAGCTTGTAAAATTCCTCAGTGTACTCCTTCAACGACATCAACTTCTGCCTCAGGTTTTGCATGCGCCTGAACAGAGTGATCTGGTAGTCCCTCGGAATGAACTTTGCCTTCATCTTGGTGATCATTCGATCCCAGATTTTGATCTTCTGTTTTCCCTTTGAACGTCTGTCTGCCTGCAGCTCATCCCACCATAAGGCTGCATGTCCTTTCAGCTTTGTGACGACATGCTTTACCTTGTTTTCCTCTTTGATATCCTCATAATCGAAGTAGGTGTCGAGCACTCGGATCCAATCCAGCAACTCTTCAGTATTTAGACTTCCCTCATAAACGGGAATGTCCATCTTCGTCTTCGAGCTCATCCTCGAAATGGCTTTGATCAACCTCTCTGTCGAGGCATCTTCTGCTGAGATTTCTTCGGCGTCATGTCCAACTTCCTCTTCAATATCAGGATCGCTGAACTCTCCCGCATCGGCTCCACGCCTCTGGGTGGTCTCCATATCTTCGAGTCTCGCCCTGAGATATCCTATCTGACGTTCCATCTCTACATTTCCTGCTGGTCTACCCCTTCTTCGGACATCCCTGTCTTCACGATCAGGTGACTGCCTTTCTCTCCTAGGTGGCATGGCGAATTTTGTTACTGCCTCTCTCTCTACTATCGTAGCAAAGAGAATCCCTTTCCGGGCTCTGATACCACTTGATTTCCCACCCTACCCTCGGCAGTACATTCGCACCTACCAGGACCTCCTAGTTCTCGGCCCAAAGAGTTATCACTCTTCAACTCCCTCGGGAGTCTTTACCCACAGTTACTTCCAGCGATCCTCCCTTCCTTAATTAATGAAGGATCGACTCTCACAATTTCGCGAGTTCCACCACTGGGAAATGGACCCTCAGATCCCCGAGACCTGATGCCTCTGGTCAACGCTGACTTTCCCTCGACGGGTAGGGACCTCGTGCAATCGCGACTTCACGACTAGCGTCTCTATGCCTTCGAATTCTCAAACCCCGAGACCCGAAGTGCCAAGATGCCGATGACTCGGAGTCTCGCGACCTCGCTCACTCGTCAATTTCGGGGTCAGACTTTGAGGCCTCCAACTCCTGAGATCCGATATCCCGAGGTCACCTGTCACATCATCAAATCCCGACGTACACCATGCAAAACATTCCAGGATGTCATGTTTCACATTCCCGTGACCTCACTCTACGAGAAACAGGAATCTTCCGTCGCGAACTCCCGATACATCTGACCCACAAGTCAGGTCGCGATCTTAGTGATTCTCCACGACGATTCCAGTCGTCGATTCTCTTCCTCTTGAAGAGTTTCTCCATTCACCACCTTTATCTTGTATGGACTCCACTCGGTTCTGTTTCCACAATGAAACAAGGAGTTATCCCTCCTGAGCTTTTACTAACTCAGACTTCTACCGGGATTTTTTTTTTCCTGAATACACTCCCTGTGCCCGATTTTCGACTACTTCCCCCAACGATGAAGTCTTCTAGGTCCCGTGCCTTCACCCTTGCAACAGTCTCGCCCTTTCCTTCTCAGAATTTCTACTGAGGCTTCGTGTCCAACCTGCACTCACCTGCAAGGTTCGAACAACCCAAAAAAATGACTCAAGGCAAAAGAGAACAAAATTTCAACTACTTAGCCTTCTCAACGCACTCTATGCGGAGGTATTCAACTGCACTCGATGCAGGAATATCCTGGCTTAAGCAGAGAAACAATTGAAACTCATTCACTCATTCTCTCAGGTTTCATACCTGATATGCTATCACATAAGTAGCATATAGGAGATAAGCATAAAAGGAAGAAAGTATGCAAAAGCACAATATCAACAACACAAAGAGACTGAACACATCCATGGAATTGAATAAAAGCTTTCCTATTAATTCAATGTCTGTACATGGAGTTTCTTCAGAAGCTCTCTGCTCTTCTCTCCTTTCTTCTTCTTCTCCTGTATGAATGAGAATGATGATAATCAACAATACAACGGAGGGTGTCTATATTCTGTTTTCCCTCTCGAAAGCTAAACTGTCTAATCTACAGTTAATTAGTTTATCTACTTGCATTAAATCTACATAAATGCCTCAACTACTAAGGACGAGAGCTTATCCGATCAAGGTCCGTTACATATATAAAGTGCTTTTCATCACACCAACATTTAATGTTTGGCGCAGCCATATTACAATGTTCCAAAATTTGAATGCTGGCGCTCTCCAGCTGTTCTCTTTTCCTCCTCGCACTGGCTTGCTTGATTGCGTGAGCGATGCTCCTGCATCACTTTTTAAGAGAAAACTTCTTTCCTTCAGAACCTCGGTTACATGGACTCACCCTTGCATTTTGACTAAAAAATTCAATAGTGCATTGCCTCTTTTTTCCAAATTTTTTAACTTAATTTTCTCCCTTATCCTATTGGTAACATTTCCCCCTTTCCTCGGTTAACACATTTCCTCTAGTTTGTTTTGCTCATTATTTTAGCCCACTTTCCCCAATGATTTTTCACATCTTTTGTGGGTGATACTTTTCCTTTTTTTTTCCCTAAATAATTTTTAGGGATAACACTTTTCCTAATTTTTTCCCCTCATTATATTTCTGAGCAATCCCCCTCTATGTTTACCTCTTTAATTTGTTTTTGGATTTCCCAGTTCTCTCCATGAAACCTCATAACCCCATAAAAAAACCCCATTTATTTTATTACATAAATTCTTATTTTTATTTAACAAATTCTTATTTTTATATTTTTAGATGATGACTCGGTATACTTTTAATATAACCCTTTAATATTATTTATTTATATATTATTTGTTTTATTTATTGAGTATGTATATATTTTAATACATTTTCTTCTTAAAGATATTATATAAATATCTATGTCTAATTAAGTAAAACTATATTGAAATTCCTTTCCTAAGTGGGAAATTAACCACAACTCTTAATCCACTAAGGGATCAATTTAAATACCTTGTTTAACTTGGGTATATGCAAGCTAAATGTTGGGGAGTAAGGATTCCTTATTCTTACTATGAAAATTTCTTATCTTAATCAAGAACAATATATACTATGCTTCCTTATCTCCTTGACATAGGTACTAACTCTTGGGGAGTAGGTATTTCACACCGTTTTTATGCAAACTCCTAATACTAATAAAAAAAATATGGAATCGACATCATTGTCTTGGAGACATAGGTACCATTTTGACATTCTATCATTAAATACTTCATGTTTTTGTTAATAATAGTTGAGATATGATTATGAGTCCATACCCATATGTTGAGAAGTTGGCAAGGCCTCACCCTGTCTCCTCCACATACACAACCACTAACATGCAAGTAATTAATGCAATTATTCAATCATGCATTCCCTTCCATAGGCCATTTTTCATAAGTACTTGGATTCCCTTGAAGAGGTTTACTAGTTTACACCATTAGTATCCATTTCATGACCCAAGAATATATCTATCATGATGTATATGATAGTCAAATCAGTAATTAGGAATATCAAATACATTCAATCAATTAAGTACATTCCACATGTCATGTATATATAGAGAATGGCCATTAAACTCTTCAATCAATCCTGATATTAACCTCCTAATCCTTCTCAAGAAAGAGTTAGGAAAGGAGGATCATTACATACCTCCACTCTTAGAACAAAACTTGGCATAAAGTTTGAACATAGTCATAAGAAATTGGCGCTATGAAAATTAATCATAAATAAAGCTTCAATCATAACGAATGATAATGTTATCAAATAACATAGTCCTAAAATATAGTAAGCAATACCATAAATGATTAGTTATACAAATTTTATATGATTATTCCCTTTTCATTTTATTCCCAGAAAACATCACACAGACAACACAAAACACATATCATCTCTCATCATACTCAACCATACATAAATCCCCTCAAATCCAATTCAAAAGAGTGCCACCTAATTCAAAAAATATTTATCTTAATATGATAATTTAATTGTTTTATAATAAACTATCATATTTATCATTCATTTAAGGTGTCTAATAATTAGTCCCTCTTCCCGAAGAATGAAATTATTTTGAGATAATTCGTCTTAATATACTTTTTAACATTAAATATATTTGTTTTATTGACTGATAAAATATAAAAGATAATATTTTGAAATTAATATATTAATTTGGAATTTAAATATAATTATAATTAAAATTGATTTTTTTATTGATATAAAATAATACAAATGAATTTAATTATATATATATATATATATTTATAATATTAATATAAATTATAATTTTTTATATTTATGTTTTAAAAATTTATATACTTATTAAAAAATAAAAATAAAATTAAATGTTAAAATATATATATCTTTACGATTGTTCAAGAATTTGTAATCAAATTATATAATTATCATGAGCATGAATTTACAATCCAAACACTTACAACTTAATTAATGCTTCAAAAATATCAAAACTAGACTCATGCATCCAATTTCAATTTATGTTTAATATGAATGCATCTAATTCTATCACCTGCATGGTACCCAAGAATTAATCATGGTAGAGATTATTGTTAAAGATATCACAACCCTTGGAAGAGGGAGAAGATAATGATGGAATTTTTTTCATGGATGGTATACCAGGAAGTGGTATACACAACAACCTATGTTGAGTTATAGAGAGTTATGGAGGAGGAACCTCCTAAAATGTATTAAGAGATAAGAAAAGTGGAGATGGAAAAAAGGAGGTTGGGTGAGAACAATAATCAATGATACAAAGATTGAGAAGTCGAATGGTAGTAATTGTAAATTTTGTTACAAATTTAGTTACAAGATGGTTGCAAAAAAAAAGTTACAAGATTGTTAAAAAAAATATTATGAGAAAATAATTGCAATTTACATATATTTGTTTCACTAGCATGAATTTAATTACCTTAATTAATAGATGTCATAATTATTTAAGATTAAAACTCCAAACTTGAGTTTTCTATGTTTGAAAAAAAATAGCATTGTGTACATGTTAGATAATTAAAATTCAAAACTTTTGTATAACATAGGATTTAAACATCCCATTTAATTAGAACTTGGCCATAAAACATGTAATTTGTGAGCTAATCATACTTTATAAAAGTAATTTAAATATTATGAAAAATATAGCAAGAAAAATATTTTTAATAGAAAACAAACTAATATAATATGTATACTTATCTCCTTGGTACTAACTCTCAAAGACTAAGTATTTGACATAAGTATTTGGCAGTATTTGACACACTTGTGATGCAAACTCCTAATATTAATAAAAAAATATGGAATTGACATGATTCTCTCCAAAGAACAATTAACTTCACTCAATTAGAGTAACAAGAGAGTAGCACTCAATTAGAGTAACAAGAGAGTAGCACTCAATTCAACTATTTATCTTAGTGTAATAATTTAATTGTTTCATAATAAACCATCATACTTATCATTCATTTAATATGTGACATTCATTTAAGGTGTGGAATAAGTATTGTCAATTAGAGAAGAATGGGATTATTTTGAGATAATTAATCATATTATACTTTTTAACATTAAAATATATTTTATTGATATTCCTAATTGATATATCATTCATTTAAAGTGTAATAATTAATCCCTCTTCACTAAGAATAAAACTATTTTGGGATAATTGTTCATATTATACTTTTTAACATAAATATAAATATAAATATATTTATTTTATTGAATAATAAAATATTAAAAATAATTTTTTTAATAAATATATTGATTTGGAATTTAAATATAATTAAAATTAAAATTAAATTTTGTATTGATATAAAATAAATACAAATAAATTTAATTGTAAACTTTTTTATAATATTAATATAAATTATAATTTTATATTTATGTTTTAAAAATTTATATATATTTATATATATATATATATATATATATATATATATATATATATATATATATATATATATATATATATATAGTTATCATATTCAAGAATTTGCAATCAAAGCATATAGTTATCATGAGTATGAACTTACAATCTATGGAGTTGCAATGTAATGTGTGCTTTAAAAATAGTCAAAACTAGATTCATCTTCAAATTTGCATTCACTATGCATGCATCCAATTCCACCGACTTCATGGTACCCAAGATTGAATCATGGGGTACCTGAAATTGAATGATGGTCGAGATTATTGTTAAACATGTAGCAACCAGTGGGAGATAGAGAGGATAATGATGGAATTTTGTCCATGGATGGTATACCATGAAGTGGTATACACAACCATGTATGATGAGTTATAGACACTTATGGAAATAATTTTTTTAGGGTATATACACACTAGGAAGCTCCTAAAATATATTAGGAGATAAAAAAAGTGGACATTGAAAAATGAGGTTGGGTGAGAACAATAATCAAAGATACAAAGATTGAGAAGCTTAATGGTGATAATTGTAAATTCTGTTACAAATTTAGTTACAAGATGGTTAGAAAAAATAAGTTATAAGATTGTTACAAAAATATTATGAAAAAATAAGTGCATTTCACATATATTTATTCCACTAGCATGAATTTAATGATCTTAGTGAATAGATGTCGTAGTTATCTAAGATTAAAACTCTAAGCTTGGGTTCTCTATGTTTGAAAAAAAATAACAGTATGTACATGTTGAGTAATTAAAATTCAAAACTGTAACAACCTCCTCGTTACGACCACAACGCTGATAACATGTGCAATTTTTTTTTTTGTTTTAAAAGTGTGTGCACGCGTGTAGGAGGGGAAACAGACATGATGGACTCTGCGTTGCCACCCGACGACTAACAAGACGCAACCACGATGATCACAACAAGGAGACGCAAGGCGCACAACAAGTAACTGCAAGAAAATACTACCCAAGACAAAGGCGCCCCACAATATCTTCAACAATAAACGACATACCGGGTTAGGTACCGTACGAACACAGAAGGAAGAATCCATAGTAGTAGGTCTTACTATTTCTGCACAGGAAAGCAGGGCGTTTAATCTTAGTTCTCTGCTCCGGAGAGAGAGAAGGTCAGATAGGCTCCTCGCCGACTACTCAAGCAAAAACTAGTAATCCCCTCAGGTGTGTCACAAGAGTGGAAACCCTGCCTTTAAAGGGCCCGAGACTCTTGATACGGCATTGGGTTCTTGACGTAGAAAAACACACAGACATAAATACTAAGGCTACTGAAGGTGTCTACATCCCACCCAACACCAGCAGTCCAACCGACAATTATTACAACCCAGTGCAACATTGGATGAAAGAGAAACCACGACATCTACGGAAGGCGCAAGACAAGGACTTTGACCATGACCACTATAATAATTGACAATGCAATGTATATGACTCAATTGTGATTGGTTACTAGCCAAATTCTCCATTTAACCAAGGGTGAGTG
Source organism: Picea engelmannii (assembly GCA_009831015.1). Classification (NCBI taxonomy): domain Eukaryota; kingdom Viridiplantae; phylum Streptophyta; class Pinopsida; order Pinales; family Pinaceae; genus Picea; species Picea engelmannii. The sequence continues at coordinate 230,496 of ML786978.1, forward strand.
TACTTCTTACTGTTTAGCCTTCGCATTTTAACTTTAATTAACCACATGGTAATAATATGGCTCTAAATCAATCCATTTTCATCAATATTGATTCGCGCAATAGATCACCAATTAATCAACATTCTAGTCACAAGGTGCAAGAAATCCGACTTACCACCAATCACCAACAATCATGCATCTAGCTAGAACCATTGAGTCAATATCATCGATTACATCATAGAGTAATAACGCTTATACTAAGAGCAAAGGGTTTAATTACTCAAGATCGATATAATGGTAATCCTAGTGCCATCAATTTTAAACCCTTAAATTATCAGTTTCGTAACATTAACTTGAGCATTAACATTTCCTTCCCTAATCACTAATAGAAAACAACAATAATATTAGCATTGCATTACCATAAGCATATGACCAACATCCTTTACATCGATTTGTACTCTGAACCAATAATAACATTACATTAAAACATTACCCTTTATTACCCTAGCATTGTTTTACATCGTTTTATATTACATATTGTCATAACCCCGTTCATGTTAATTAACCTTGCAAAGAATATCAATTACCTTGCTTCGGGTATGGGGTCAACAATAAATGCTATATCATTAAATCGTTTCACTACTTATATTACAACACATTAACCTTTCCATTATATTATATTACACTCCACTACATTTAATATAATATATATATAGGTCGAGATTTTATGGAAGGTAAAACAATCTAGTCCGTCTTAACAATATAAACCGGAATACTGGAAGTGGCTATGACAGTGATTTAAATAACAATAATTTACATAGCAGTAATTAAAATAACAGTATTTTAAATAACAGTAATGAAAATAACAGTAACTTAAATTGCAAACAGAAATCGAAATAACAGTAATTAAAATATCAGTAACTTAAAAAACAGTAAAACAAATCAACACTTCATTTTGTACTCAACTAAATTGCAACAGAATTAAACCATTGCGCCCCGTATCTAACCTTGGATTTACATTTACATTTTACATATTAAATAAAAAGTCTAAGGAAAAACATAGGGAATCATACTACAGTGGCATTCATCTACTCAAGGAATCGACCGGAGGCTACCTTTCATAAATCTTGTATGTTAATCAAGACCATTTCTTCATGGTTACGAAAACGAGATTCCTTAAGGCGACAATGACAAGTTCTGACACTATCCCGCTGTCACGATAATATTACCAGCAGAAGTTTGAGGGTTAGCGAACCAGTGGTCAGCGAGGGAACCACCATAATCAAATCAAAATCTGGGCCATATTGCACACAGTTTGAGGCCTCCTTAAAATTAACCAAAATAAAGGCATGGCGAGCTC
>ML786978.1:231991-243060 GCA_009831015.1 Picea engelmannii
AAATTAAACTATAAAAATATGCACAAATAAAACCCTTTAAACGTGGGCCTCCTATGAAGATCTTGACCGATCCCACCAACCTTACTATGTGTGTTCCAACATAGTTTATGGGCGCCTATACGCTCACTGGCCAACAAAATAAAATATTGCCTCAACCTTTTTCAACGCTCTCTCATTTTTGTTCTAACTCGTCTTTTGTTGTGGAGACGGACTCAACTGTACATTAAATTAATTGACACTATGTACACACCAGATCGAATTTATAAGGACAGGAAGTCAACCACTCCACGAATTTACAGCATCAACAAGGATCAGGGACAAAACAGAGAGCTCTCGGTGAGAAAAATAATAAAAATAATAAAGAAAAATGTACAGTAAAAAAAGATAGAAGGGAAACAAAATGCATATAGACATCGTCGATTACCCCCAACAAGAACAACATGCAGAAGTCACATTTGAGGCCGCCTTTACATGCGCGCGAATTTGCAGCAAGGTAAAATGCCCACACAGGGATTTATAACACCCAGTCGTCGAAAAACGCCGCCCAAATCAATAAAACAGAACGTTAAGGAGATAAAAATGCCCATAGAGAAAATAAAATGCCCCAGAAATTTTATACAGTACCCATAAACCTAAAACGAAATTACTAGAACCCTAAATCTGTACCCAACACAAAAAAAAATGAAATCACTTCTCAAACGAAATGGTTGTGCATTCATAGCCATATTAACACGACCCCAGTCAGCTATGAACGCCCCCAACCAATGTAAAATGCCCATGGCAGAAGGAAAAACAATTATGGGTTGAAGGGTAAAAGGCAGTGAATGAAAACGCCCAAGAAGATTTATACCCCCAGGGACCCAAGTACAATAACCATAAACCCCAAGCAAAATTGCCAGAACCCTAAAACGGTGCCAAACACAGAACCATAAACTGCCCTGCTAACATTCTTACACGATAGAAAGGGGTCGACTCCTGAGGTTCATTGCAACCATTCTAAACTAATCTTTACCACAAAACTTAAGCATTGATCCAAATAAGAACACAACCATCTAAATTTTCAGATGCAAACACACACTAGCACTCATCCAAAATAAAAACATACCTTGGCCTGTTAGCCCGCTCCGGATGGCGTCCACGTGCTCCTTGATGCTCCCGCTTGCCGACTGTAGAGGACTCACCGGTACCTCCCAGCCAAACCCTAGGGGTACTCTCCTTCCCCCTTAGCCCCCCGAGTCGCAAAGGGGCCACACACAATCCCGACAGTAACCTAGCTTCCTAGCTCGCCTCCAAGGCTGAGCTAACACTCTATCACAGCTGAGAAAGTCCCCAACTCCTCACAAGCAATCAGTCCAGTTTGTCATTTTGGAAGCATAACAATACCTCATGGCAGATCAACCTTCTTCCCCCCCCATCTCCTTTCTTTTATCCCCCTTTTTCNTTACTTTTTTTTTTTTATTTCTTTTTTGAAAACTCAATAAGGTAAATGCGCCTAAGCATCTTTTCATTATATATATATATATTCTTTTAAACTCCCTTTAGTTAACTAATTAATTTCTTCTTTTCAAATTTACAACCACCTAAATGAATTAATTTCTTAAATCTTTTTATTTTACCCTACACACTTTATGAAGACTCACATTAGCTTAAGTGGGTTTTTTTTTGTTCAATTTTATTATTAGCACCTCTATTGTTAATGCTTAGCTAGTAGGAAATGAAATTCTAATGTTATTTGAATTGCAGGGCTATTTTGAGCTAGAATATAATGGCGTTGTTATTAGGAGATGGTTAAGTTTTGATTATTATGTTAGGGAGAAGTAGTAGTACCTTCACTAAAAAGACAAATTATCAAGCTTATTACTGGGAATGAGGAAAGGCCTTATGTACGCAATTAAGTAACGAATTACTTTATGAATTCAATTAACGGAGGAATTGTTTGATGTATTTAATTAAGGAAGGAAACTCCTTGGCTTAGGTGGAGGTTGCAAATCATAGGGGGAATGAATATTTAATGTATCGTCTTGAATTATGTTTTTTTTTTTTTGACAAAGGGCTCAAATTACGAACCGGCAACGCCTGGTTAGGGGAATTGTTTAAGGGTTTATTCACGTGTTGATGACTTAGGGCTATTTAGGTTGACTCCTTCATCCACATTATTGCGACGTGCCCTTCAGGACGCACCACGTGCTCCAAGGGTGCCACTCGCCTCTTGAGTTTCTTTTGTACGACGTGTCCTTTAGGATGCACCTCGTGCTCCAAGCGTGCCACTAGCCAACTGAGTTTCTTTTGTGCGACGTGCCCTTCAGGATGCACCATGTGCTCCAAGGGTGCCACTCGCCAGCTAAGTTTCTTTTGTGCGACGTGCCCTTCAGGATGCACCACGTGATCCAAGGGTGACACTTGCCAACTGAGTTTCTTTTGTGCGACGTGCCCTTCAGGATGCACCACGTCCTCCAAGGGTGCCACTCGCCAACTGGATTGATTGGTAGACATCTATAACCCCTGGAGTCAATACTCTGCCAGGTGAACTTGTGGGAGACTAAGGGTTCTATGGAATAATGCCCCCTCCTTATTGCGTGCCCCTTAGAATCATCGTGAGTGACTATCACAGTCTGCCCTCACGGCATCGTGGATCCTCTCGAACTAGGTAATCGTTAACCTACAGTTCGGGCCACGGAAGGAGTGCTAGCAGGTGGTGGCAGGGCTGTTGTTCACCCCTCTCACTCAACCTCTCTGTAAATCGTGTGTGGCCCCTTTACTCCATATGTGAGTCTGGTCGGCAAGCTATCGTTAGCCTGCATCATTAGCAATCATGTCAGAAATGTCAACATCAAATCATCAAATCATCAAATCAATGAAACATCACAGTAATTATATCAACCCAAAAGCACACTCCCTGACTTAGTCTGGAGTCCAAGGGGGTTCTACCGATGCCTCTGCATCCTCAAGGTCAAAAACCCTGCACACTCAATAAAACAGAGTCAGCAACACGTGTCAATCAAAACTAGTAAAACATCATGTCGTCTGTCAATCGCATCATAATCAAGTATAAATGGTTTAACATCACAAAAGTCCAGATCACTTGCGAGCAAGTGTCCTCAAAAATAAGTTTTCTCAATGTGCCAGAGCGGGATGTTACAAAAACTTAGGTATAACCTACAAACACCTAATTTAGTTAGAGCTAGACCATAAAACATAAAATTTATGAGTCAATTAAATGAGTGATAAAAATAATTTAAATATTATGAAAAAATAATTATTTTGTTAAGATATGTACAATATTACACAGTAAAAAAAATATTTATAATTAAAAATAACTTGTAATAAAAAACAAGCTAATAAATGGTAATGGTGAATGCTATAGTTTAGTGAGGTCAAACTTGTACCAATAATGATTTAACTTTAAAATTAATAAAATACATGAAAAGAATGAAAAGATAAGTGGTAGATTTGTTATTGTTTGTACATTATGAGTCGTTAGCAAAAAGTTAGTTATAAAAAGTCACATTGAATGGACGCACACTCATGTACGACAACCTGTAGAAAGATGCATAAACTATCACAGCCACATAATTGTGGTTGTGAAAAGAAGCTGATAAACTCAGAAAGATATATTTCATTTGTAAACAAATGTTAGGTTTATTTCATTTACAAACAAATTTTAATTATTATATTAAAATTATAAACAAATCATAATTTTAACAGATATCTTAATTAAAGTTTTAAAATAAAATAGTATACTAATATAGTTTTACCTTCTAGTAAAATTTACACTTATTACAACTACATACAACATAAATATGAACGCTTGCTTTTACATAACTTCTAAACACTTGCTTTTACATAACTTCTATTACGGCTTAGAGCTCCAATGTATTATACGGTTTTTTAGGATTGGGTGTCGTCACCGCAAGCGAACACAGCAAGCCAAAGAAAAATCCAACAGAAAATAATTTCATAGTGTTTCCATGAATCATGATGAATGAATGAAAATTACTCCACAAGACTGCAACCACCATTCAACAGACCACAACTCTTCCAAAATATAAACCTGTCTTCCATATATCAAAGGAGGCATATATCAAAAGAGGCAATGCCTACAACACTCGAGTTACAGTTTACATACGCACATAAGTATTACAACACTCGAGTTACAGTTTCCATAGGCACATAAGTATTCTCTGTGACTCTTCCATATATCGAAAGAGGTGATGCCTACAACACTCGACTTACAGTTTCCATAGGCGCATAAGTATTCTCCGTGACTGGTTAGTCACAGCGAATTAGTATTTCGTTGTTCCAATTGTTTTAGCTCTGTCCGCCTTCTATATCACACGTTAGTTAGCAATTAATGAGCAAATAGAATCACTAACCTGTTAAGGTGACAGGATCTAACCAGTCACAGCGTCAAGATTTGGAGGAGAGAAAAATGAAAATAGTTATCAGAAAGGATTAACTTGGAGCGTCAAGATTTGGAGGAGAGAAAAATGAAAATAATTATCAGAAAGCATTAACTTGGGTTTCAAGGCACTAAATCCCGTAAAGCAGACGAAAGATGAACATGCACATAAATGGTCCGCTCTTTCCTTCCTTAATCTTCAGGTAAGAGGCACAAATAATCAATGCCATTTAATTAAAAAAACTGTACATCCCAACAGTACGTGGCCACAGTTCACATCCGAGCAGTTGCAATCCATTTGAAGTAGTGTCTATTAATCATTCAAACGTAGCAATAAAATCTTATATAGATATTAATGGTGGTTAATCATCTTAACGTGGTAATTATATGGATTTATATTAATTTCTTAATATGATTAGGTAAATGTGAAAAAGTAAACATGTTAATCCATGCATTTCTAAATGTAAGGAAGTTATAAATAGTAAATCTCATTCATTGATTTGGGAGGACAACTAAAAATATATCAGCATCTTCAATTACTAATCATAAGATTAAAATTTAAGGTTAAAAGATAATTAAATGTGCCCATTATCACTACTTATACATAATTAAATGTGCCCATTATCACTACTTATACATAATTAAATGTGCCTATTATCAATAAATATACTAAAGTAATAAATAAAATAGAATATACATGGGTAGCTTAAACAATTAACTCTGAACGTATAGTTATTGAATAAATAGATGATTGAATTGTCAATCATGGTTATTGCCTCTGATGAAGAAATCAGTAGAAAGGTACAGGAAATAATCAATAAATTACAGCTTCCTTTTGAGGAGTTTGTAAGGTATAAGTATTTTGAAGAATTTAATGAATAAATGGAGAATCCAGGAATAACCGCACAAATTGAGGTAGAAATCGTTAAAAGAAACTCAAGAAATAACCAAAAATATACAACTCGCTCGAGATAAGTTAGAGAAATCTTATTTTTATGAAAGATTTATGAGACAAATGCAGAACCCAGTGGTGGTGGCACGAATACAAAAGGTAATAGGCACAGACCCACATCATTCACAATTACAAGTGGTTATCTACGGTGTTGGAGAGATGAATGATGTGAAGAATTACAAGATGGTGGACCATTGTCACATGCAGTTAGCTTTTGCAATTTTATTGAGAGAAAAGTTTCAGTGGGTGAATGATATCGTCGTGTATGATCCAGTTTTGTCCTTTCTGGACCTAAGAACCATAGATCAACTAGAATGCACCTGTCTCTGTGTTAATGAAGAGTGCAGACGAACAGTGGACAGACCCACGCTGTTTTTCATGACCCACAGCCCACTTGTTCTCTATGAAAATGTATTGGAGGCAAACTGGACGTCTGGCAATTTGAATAAGATATCAAATTAGGCAACAGTTTTAACCGTTACACGCTATATGCTTTGGATTACTGTGACGCAAAAAAAGTTAAAGTTAAGGCCGTTCGAAACAGTGATCATGTATTGCATGAAATTCCACTCCCAGAAATAACAGAAACAACTATTAGAAAAGCTTCTCCTTCTGCTCCCATTGGTAGCTCACTTGATGTGTTTCTCAGAGCATTCGTACATTTAAGTTGGCATTTCTTTGCATGGGATGGTTCATTGGACGATCTCAATCTTTATCTATCTTCAAAGGATTATGCCAAAGAGGCATAGCTTTCACTTCTGCGAGCTGGTAATGTCATTTCAATTGGGGTGTAATTAATTTCTTTTTGGTTTTTCAGTATTATCAATGTTTCATATGTATTTGCAATCAATTCAAAAGGGATATGTATTAGGAATTTGATCAAATGGTGAGCTATTGTTCCATATATTCAAATGAACAACCATGTATTATAATGAATCAAACATCAAACCCATTTTGTTTTTTAAATAAATACACTTTTCAATTATACGATCAATATCAATAGAATACACAAAGGTGTTTCCCTGGCTAAGATATAAATCATGTGTCCAGCCTAAAACTACTAAACAACTAGGCCAGCTATCGAACCAAAAATTAACATAATTTGCATAAACTAAGATTCTAATAGAGAGTGACATGATTGAACTGAAATAAACATAAAAATTAGTAAAAAATAAAAAGACCATATGACCATAGACTATGATGAATAAATTAAGTATCCAGCTTTTGAACATGAGGACAAATTTTGTCTTCTTTGCATCAAGCACTTCATCTTGAGAAAAGGTACATGCTTCCATGGACTGTATAGTTTCCAATTCCTTGGATAAGATATTGAATCGCAATGTAATTATAACATTGCTTAAAAGATTCATCCACTAGATCCTCCCATTTAGAATCAAGCAATGAAGTTGGATGAAAGACACCATCATTGGCTAAACAGTCTCTAAGTTTTTTTTCTTCTCTTCTAACATGCAAGGTGATGAGACCTAGAATGTTCTTGATGAAAGGTTGAAGGAGGTATAAAATGGACTATGACTGCTAGTTAACATGAATTTTCTGGGGAGAAATCCATGTTGAAGACCAGTGAGAATGTGGATAGTTAGCTGAGAGTCCCCTTCAACTATAAGTTTTGAGAAGCTTTGACAATCAGCTATTCACATACCTTCAAACAAGGACCAAATTTGTGTGGCATTATTGAAATTAATACCAATGAATCCCGAAATCAAATGAAGGAATTTGCCATGGATATCTCTAAAGTCACCCTCAAAACCAGTAGGCCATGGATTTTTCCTTTAGAGACCCATCAAAGTTCAATTTGAGTAAGCCCATCGAAGGAGGGGCGGTACGGGGAATGGAATATTTGGGAGGTAGAATAGGATGGGAAGAAGAAATTGGGAGGAAAGAAGGGGGAAGCCAAGAAACACGGAGGCGCTTTTACCAATCACCACATTTAAAGGCATCAACATCCCATTTTAAATGGATTCAAGAATATTCTGATGGATCCTGGATCAGAAGAAAGGGAGAGTGAAGATTTCATCTTTAAAGATACGTCGATTATACTATGTCCAGATTTCCCATAAGGAAAAACCAAGTAAGAGATTCCAAATTCTATTTAAGATAGGATTATTAAATCCCTGAGATCTCCAAGAAGAAATTGTGTGGCGAACTGAAGAAACATGTCTATTAGATTGTCTGAAGGAGACGTTGCCTTTAGTCTAGCTTGAATGACTAAAATAGTAAGATTTTAAGAGGTGCTCGAGGGATTCTCCATCCTTATGACATAGAGGCACAGGCCAAGGTTAAAAAAAACTCTTGGAAAGAGGTGATCCCAAGTGAGGATCCTACCATGAGCAACCAATCAAAGAAAGGTGGCCACCTAAGGCCATAAATTGATTTTCTATATCTTAGGCCATATATCATTTGAGGGGAGGGCGAAATGTTGAGATAGGAGGGAGTAGGATTCCTTCAAGTTGAGGAGACCAGTTGTTTGAGTTGTTTGATAGAACACTATTTTCCTTTGGAGTAAGTTATTTTGTAGAGAGACCAGGTGTTGACAATTGCCAAGAGGTGCCTTAAATAAAGGAAAGTTGGATTGGAGCGGAGATTGGGTAGATGTTTCCTTGAGATTGTCGGAGAGGTCCCTTAAGAGAAAGGAAAGATGGATTGGAGTGGAGATTGGGTAGATGTTTCCAAGAGTTATTAAAAAATAGAGATGATTTATCATATTTTATCTCCCATAAGTTATTATCTTGGATTAGTGATTTGTTTTTCCATGTCATGTTCCAAATTATGGAACCTGGATTTGTTTTTCCATGTCATGTTCCAAATTATGGAACCTCGTTAAGATAAGTAATAACATTTAGATGTAATCTTTATGATTAACATTGTGAGCATACATTTAGATGTAATCTTTATGATTAACATTGTGAGCATATTTGTATTGTGAGAGCTTGCACACGGGCTCTCCTTTATTTTGAAGCTATCTCCACTAAGTCCTGGCACCCACTGAATGATTAAGAATTTTATGGTCTCTTAATCCCAGACCCCCCTTGAGCTTGGGGAGAAATATAGTGTTCCAGTCCACTTATTAGTCCCTGGCCTAGGCATAAAGGGATTATAGCCATCAATAATTCATTGACCTTGTATTACTTTGTCCTTTGACCACAAATATTTCCATATTATCTATTGTTGGAACCAGGGAACTAAAATCATCAATTTTTATGTAATAAAAAGTACCATATATGTCATGATATGATTGGACAATGGATTGGAGGTCTTATTGCCGGCTTCTCTATTCCCAATGTTATATATGTTGGCGTATCCAAAGTATTTGATCGTATATGGTATTTTTGAATCATATATTTTCTTATGCATTGTTGGAAGGTGGATTAATGCTAACATTAGTTAGAATGTTTTCCTTAGCATTTTCTGCGAGCTAAATTTATGCCATTGTTTGATATGCTAGCATATCCAAATTTTGTCCTTCGAATAGATACTCTACTGTTCGAACTATTGTTACATAAATTATAGTAAAATTATTTTTCTACGTTAGAGACCTGCGACATTGCATTTTTTCTTAAATTTCTAACATAATTAAATGTTTACCTAATAGGCCTGTCAGCGTTGAATGTTTACTTAGCAGGCCTCTTACAATACATTTTCTTCCATTTTTTTATTTTATATGGAATGTTCTCTGTAGTCAATTTGGGCAATATTGTGTTTCAATGACATTATTTCTTCACTAGTCCATGCTTGCTTCTTGCATCTCCACTGATTTATTATTTCCCTCTTGTTGTTGTTCTTGTTTGTTTGTTCGTCTTGTTGCATTTTGCACGTTTGGGGTTCCTCAACCGCGATTGGAACTGCGAAATTCCTAGTGGATTGGTTGTTGCTTTCTTCTTTGTTCGCTAGATGTTATTTGTTGTTGTTTGATTCAACTTTGCAGGGTTTGGGTCCTGCGGCTGCACCTGGGCCTTTCAGTGGTTCTTAATTGGTTTCTTGTTTATTTCTTGCTCTTCTTTGCGTAAGGTTTGCAATGTTGGGGTGCTACATCCACATTGGATCTGTTGTTACATTGTTTTGTAGTTGACTTCCGATAAAATTCTATTAAGATAAAATAACATACAAAAAATTGAATTCGATGTAAATTGCATATGTTCGTCTTGTTGCAATTTGCACGTTTGGGGTTCTATAACCACGATTGGAACTACGTCATTCCTGGTGGGCTGGTTTTTGCTTGCTTCTTTGTTCGTTAGATGTTTTATATTGTTGTTTGATTTGAATTTGGAGGGTTCGGGTCCTACGGATGCAATTGGGCCTTTTGGTGCTTCTTAACTCGATTGTTATTTGTTTATTTCTCTTGTTTGCCTAAGGTTTGCAATGTTGGGGTGTTGCATCCGCAGTTGGATCTATTGTCACATTGTTTTGCAGTTGGCTCCCCATAAAGTACGATTAAGATAAAATAACATACAAAATTTTGCAGTCAATGTAAATTCCTTCTCTTCCACCTTCAACCAGAGTTTGTCAGCCTCAAACTATATTTCATAGCTAGTGATGTTTTTTCCACGTTTTATGTATTACTCTGGTTTCATAGTTATGAGAGTAAGTTTTGTTCTTTGAGCGATATAGTTGTTCTCTCCCTTTTTTTTCCACATGGAAGTTGTGCTTCTTCTTCTATATTTTCTCACCTTTCTGTGCTCGAGGGTTCCCGATGTGGCGAACTGACAAATCGTTATTGACCGAATGTCATTCATTTGCACACTTAGAAAATTTTATGGACGCGGCTTCGAGGATAGGTGTTATCGAACTATGATAGCTTGTGTTCAGTGTATACATATTTCACCTAGAACTTTTGTGCTCTACAATTCGACCCTGCACTCCTCGAACTTGCAAACGTGCCTCTTCCTGCGATGAGTTTGTCTATCCGACCTACATTTCCATATGTAGCTGATTTTTCAAAGTTTGGCGGGTTGACGCCTTTCCAGGTTTAGAATATTTTAAAAGCATTTATCACTCCCCTCCATCCCTGCTACCTTCTGCCATTCCCAATAGACATTAATTATTCTTTCAAAAGTCACAACCGATGAGATAGATTCAGAAATATTGCCTTTAATAAGCGGAAATCTTGAGGGCATCTCCCATTAAAATGAATAGATAGACAAATATTATGGGATCTGGTAATTTCTTTTGCCTACATTTTGAATTTGCAAAAAAAAATAAATGTATTGCCTATTTTAGTTTTTAAAGGCTTCATCATAGTAACAGTCCAGTACCGTACTAGCTCATTGTCAACCATGAATGTGTCACCCATAGAGGCCTTGACGTCATGTCTCTCTTTAAAATTGTGCATATGTTAGATGTCATATTTGAGAATCTGTTTGGAAATGGGAATGTTAATACGTGGTATTAGTCATTATTCAACTTACATATTCGAAAAGATTGGAAATAATAAGAGAAAATATCGAGAACATTTGTTATTAAAACAAATTAACCCAAAATATACAAAAGATCATACTGTCATCCTCCAACGTTGCTTTTAAATACCTATTGGCATTTCTCTCTATCATCAAAGAGTTGGGCTTTAGGGTCTCTTCTTACTAATGTTCTTGGTCATGGACATGTAAGACAACTTAGATATGTGATTGAGGCTCAAATGAAAGAACATAGATTTTTTTTATGTGACGTGAGCTTTGAGACAAAAAATAAACTCTGTTATCCAAT
>ML786978.1:286367-318161 GCA_009831015.1 Picea engelmannii
ATGTGGGGGTCCTTCATCTTCGTAAGGCCATAACTCTCAAACCATGAGGAGTTATGTGACATTCCACATACCACGAGAAATGGCATGAGAAGCACTATCCATCTAGGATAGTTTCACCAATAATTTCCTTGATCTTCATGTCGTTATTCCTCATACAAGCATGGGTCCTCCAACCTTTCTTCTAGGATAACTCAATCCGTAAAGCGTCTTCCTGTGAGGGCTTTCACCATAAGGGGACCACTTTGGAGTTTATCCATTTGTACACCTTATCAATCATGATAAGACAATAATGAGAGCATGGGTCCTCCAACCATTCTTTTAGGATAACTCAATCCGCAAAGCATCTTCCCATGAGGGATTTCACCATAAGGGGACCACTTTGGAGTTCATCCATTTGTGCACCTTATCAATCATGATAAGACAATAATGAGTCATCTATACATTTTTTCAACAATGCATCATATACCAATGGAACCACATCGATCCATCTCCATCATGTATCAATGACAACTCATTGATCCATCTTCATATATGCATTCTCATTTGGGACAATACATATTATATTACATAAATCATCAATCAATCAATCCTTTGGCATCAATCAATCACTTGAAATCAATCAATCAAACCATTGGCATCAATGACAACATGATACAACACCATCTCTATCTATATCCTCATATGATGAATCCCACCAACCGTTCTTGCTTTCCATACTTAGCCAATTTTATAGCTGCGATTGCCGAGTTGGCACTTTCGAACTCTCTTGCTTCTTGTTTCGTGATATACATTGTGCACCCAAACCTTCTGTGATCTACAATTCCACCGTCGATTCCTCAAACTCGCAACATTCACTCTACCACAACTCACAAATGTTTCAAAGTATATTTCATTGCCTTCCATCGCCACTAACTTCCTGTCCTTCCTAGTATACATTAATTATGCTCTTACTAGTGAAAACTTAGCCAATTTTAGCCATACTTAGCCAATTTTATGCCCGCGGTTGCCAGGTTTGTGCTTGCGAGCGTTGTTGCTTCTTGGTCCGTGATATACATATTGCACTCAAAATTTTCGTGATCTACAATTACACTATGGATTCCTTAGTACTTTTTCCCTTTTCTTCTTCCCGTATATTATCACTTTCTGGTTATTTACTTAGTGGCCTTTCTATGATCGTGACTTCCAGCATTGGCAGGCTCACATATCTCCATCTCTATCTATATCCTGACATGACGAATCCCGCCCACCAATGTTCCTTTCCATACATAGAAAATTTTATCATCGCGGTTTTCAGGTGGGCGCTTTCAAACTTTGTTGTTTCTTGTTCCGTGATATACATCGTGCACTCAAAACTTCCGTGATCTACAATTTTTTTGCCAACTCATTGAACTCGCAAGCTTCACTCTACAACAACTCACAAATGTTTCAAATTATTTGTCATTGCCTTCCATCCCCACTAACTTCTTGTCCTTCCTAATATACATTAGTTATTCTCTTACTTGTGATAATTGGACACACTAGTACGAAATAGTTGGCATCAGACCCTCCACAATATACAAATTGACTACTGAATTCCTACATCGCCTGCCCTTCCGTGTTATGGATTATGCATTCAAATGTTCCAAGCGATACAATTTTAACATCCGGGCCTCACGTCTTCTGGAGAGACCTTGTCAGCCTATTTTGGATCCTCGTCTTGATGGGTTCAGGAAATGTCCAATTCTTGGACACTGTTTTAGGTTAGCGCTTTTGATATCTACTTGTTCTTGTTCCGTGATATACATATTTCACTCAAAATTTTTGTTATCTACAATTCCACTACGCACTCAGCCCTTTTTCCCTTTTCTTATTTCCATGTGTTATCACCTTTTGGTTATGTACTTGATCACCTTTCTATGATCACATGTTCCAATGTTGGTAGGCTAACATATCCTCATTTCCATGTATATCCTCACATGAAAAATCTGACCGACCATTGTTCCTTTCCATACTTAGCCAATTTTATGTTCGTGCTTGTTGGGTTGGTGCTTTAGAACTATGTTGCTTCTTGTTCCATGATATACATCTTGTACTCAAAAAATTTGTCATCTACAATTGCACCATGGACTCCTCTAACTCACAAGCTTCACTCTACCACAGTTCACAAATGTTTCGAAGTATGTTTCACGACCTTCTATCCCCGCTAACTTCATGTCGTAAATGATATACTTTTTTTGTGATCTTACTAGTGACAAATGAACACACTGGTACGAAATAGTTGGCATCCAACCTTCCACAATATACAAACTAACTATTAGGTTCTGACATCGTCCCCTCTTTTGTGTTACATATTATGCATTCAAATGTTCAAAGTGATAGAATTTGAATGCAAACACCCAAAAAATTTCTAAAGTCTAAACAGTGTCTTTAGGGGTTTTGAAGACAAAGCCAAACCAACCCCTTGACAATGTCAGAAGCATTAGGGAATAACACAAAATGGGTTCCCAAGTAACAGACGTCCACTCTGACAACGAAAGTTTGCAAAGAAAACGATAAGCCATCCTACCCACCAGAGAACACATGGAGAGTGAACAAGATTCTTCTAACCCAATGTCCATACCTAGAACCATTTTCCTTTAAGTTATTTTAGGCTTCCACACCTGCATAGTTTTCTTCCTCTTCCTCGTCAAGCCACCTTCCTGAGAATCCAATGGCTAAGACCAAACTCTTTAGCTGCAAAACCTTTGGTGCTAGACTCCTTAACAACACCAGCTACACTAGCATATTTTGCAATTAGTCCAGAGACCTGGGGAACTTCCTTACAAAAGGAAAGACACAACAAAGAAGCCTCGTAAACAAACTTTGGAGAAGAGATAGTAGAAGGAAAATCTCCCCCCAAAAGAGTAGTAGGTTCGCATGAAGTCGCATTTAGTGGACCATTACTACCTCATTTTTTGCATAGATCATCCATCATAGAGAGGAAGCTCAGTTTATCCCAAGGTTCCTCTTCTACCACACCCAAGAAGGTGCTGACATCACATTCCATTACAAAATTCCACCTAACATTAAGAAACTACAACTTATGGAAAAAACAATAAAACCAATGTATGAATTGGCTCTTCAGAAATGGGAACCAAACAGAGGATAGTTAAAAGTAAGAAGGTGAAATGACAGTGGACCCAATCATAAGGTCCAATATCCTATTTCTATCTAAAATTGTCAGTTTGATGGCTTCATCCCTTAACTACCTGTCATTCCAAAATAAATACAGAAGAAAGGAAGCCAGACTGATAAATATGGAGGTCGATGGGTCAAGTGGAAAGTGAAAAAAAGAATTAAGGACACTAACCAAATACAGGACTCTTCCCTAACTAAACTAAAGAAGCTATTATGGTTTATACCACCTTCATCAGAGTAAACTCTATGGCCTGTACATGAAATTCTACTTGTATTGTATATTTTTAAAGCATTTCGAATTAATTTTGTAACAATATATTTCAATTTCTTACATTACATCATTCATCAACACACACACTTATATAATTTTCTTACTTTTATTAACTTTATTATTTTATTTTTTTATATAATTTTAATAATTAATAAAACTTAATTCAATAAGCATGGGTAGAGACAGAGCATGACTGAGGAAACCCTAGTTCCTCCGCAGCATGCAGTTGACGCCAACAGGAATAGCTCTCGCGTGGTGCAAAGCCTATAGCACAATCCAAAAAAGGCTCTTCTGAAGCTTCACAATGGGAACGGAGGAGGGGGGGAAGCCCCCTTCATACAACAACATTGCTGCAAATGACCGATCCGAAACTCGAGCGAAGCGGCCGGCCTTTGAGCCACCACAACAGATTCGTGAGCAGCTCTTGGCCAGAGAACACGGTCTTCGCAAGGCAATGGATACGGGTGCTGAAGTCGGAACCTCTCAGAAAAATCCGCACAAAGGATGGGAACCAAGTAAGTGTATACCCCAGCTTGAAAATGCACCAAGATATCTCATTAGTTCCACCAGGGTCAGAGAACACACCGAGTTTATGAAAGAGCATGCCCTCATAGGAAAGTTTTTAGGGCTCTGGCCCTCGGAAAGGGATCTCCACAAATGGATCAAGCATTGGTGGAACCCTAGGGGGGATTATGAAGTTCATCTCAGCTCCAAGGGATTCTTCACAATCATCCTGTACAACTTAGAGGAAAAAGACAGGATCTTTTAGAATGGCCCATACTTCTTCAACTCAGCTGGGCTCTTCTTAAGGTTTTGGATGGAAAGATTCAGCCCCGACAAAGAAGATTTCACCATGGCCCCGGTGTGGATCCTCTTATACTCGCTACCACAGGAGTTCTGGCTAGAGGAAATCCTCACAGGCATAGGAAATACCATAGGGCAGTATGTAAGAGCATCGGAAGCCACCAGGCAAAGAAAATACACCTCCTATGCTAGGATCTGTGTTTACATGAACATCTCCAAAGAACTACCTGGATTGGTCACTTTAGAATACCAGGACGAAGATTGGCAGCAAACCCTAGACTATGAACATATTCCATTCCGCTGCAGGAGATGCCATGAGCACGGACACCTCTTCAGAGACTGCCCACTTACCAAAACCACCGCCAAAGCCAGTGAGCCTGCGCAAAAGGATGGATTCACCATGGTAGCAGCCAAGAAGCGCAACCCACCGAGGAGACCAACCCTAGAGCAGAAGCAAGGCATCGAAACAAAAAACTCTTACGAGATCCTGAAGCACCTACCGGAGGAAGGAGAAGTCCAATATCCGCACAATAATCAGAAGCAAGCACAGGACATTCCCATGAATCCAGTTCCCCCACCCCAAAGCTAGGAATCTTAAACGGAAGATAGGGGCGAAGGAGATGGAGACACCCCAATGCAGCTGGACGAACGGGATCTAGCCAGCATAGACCTGGAAAAGCTAGAAGAAGCCCTGAATCAGAAAGACCTGCAAATCCTCCCTGAAGAGCAGCTACGCAAAGTGCACAAAGTTTTCCTCAATTCTCTGCAGGCTCCACAACACATCTAGGTATTGCCTCAGACTCACACCGAGGCTTGAAGAAACTCCCTCAGGAAAGTAAGAGAAGGGGGCGCAAAACAGCACAACAATTAATCAGGGAAGCAGGTAACCTCATGATAAACTCTGGATAGATCCATAAGATCTCGGAGGTTTACCTCCAAACTCCGTCATCAACTCAATGATGAAAATCCTCAACTAGAATATTAGAGGACTAAATGGTAGGTCCAAGTAAAGGACCCTCCGAGAATGCATAAAGGCTGAGAATCCAGACATGCTCCTACTGCAAGACACCAAATGTGCAGGAGTAGAAGCTAAAACCATCTTTCAGCGAATTTGGAGGAATTGCAATTTCATATCAACAGATTCTGTAGGCACCTCGGGTGGACTGGCCATCCTCTGGAACCCTGACAGCATTAGTGTCCACAACCCCTTCTCATCAGTGGGCACGATAATGACAGGTTTCCAGATCATCGGTTCGAACCAGGAGGGGGACATCATGAATGTCTATGGCCCCCAGACTCAGCAGGACAAAGACAAACTCATGCAGAGGCTAGAGCTCATCAAAACCCTGGTGTCCACACGCAATTGGATCCTCGACGGGGATTTTAACATGATCCTCACACCAGAGGAAAAAACTGGAGGCACCAAAAGGTTGGAGCAAGACAGCGGTAAGTTCAAAGCTCTTATTGATCATCTTAAACTAGTAGATATAGAAAACAACAACGACACTTTCACTTGGTCAAATCGTAGATCGGGTACCCAACACATAGCTTGCAGGCTGGATCGCTTCCTGGTCTCGGAGGAGCTAATGGAGTCTGGCTCACAATTGGAAAGCCTCATCATACCTAGAGCTGGATCAGATCATTGGTCGTTGGCCCTCAGCATGAACATCCACGACACACCCAAATTCAAGCCCTTCCGCTTCGAGAAATTCTGGCTCCTTCATCCAGACTTCCAGCAACTAGCCAAGGATTGGTGGGCACAAGCAGAAATAAATCATGGCTCAAACATGTACAAACTCTAGCAAAGATTAAAAAACTTCAAAATGCTACTGAAACAATGGAACAAGAACTATTTTGGAGACATCTTCCAAAGCATTCAAGGCATAGAAAAATAGCTAGAGCAAATCCAGAAAATCTCCATCACAGGTTCCAGACCAGACGATCTAATGAAAGAGGAAGAGATGCTCAAAAATCAGTTAGAAGAACGGTGAAAACAGGAGGAGATTTTATGGAAACAGAAATGTCGTGTGAAATGGCTGAAGGAGGGGGAGAGAAACACCAAATTCTTTCACAGAACAGTAGTGCACAGAAGGCATGTCAACAGGATCACACATCTCGAAGATGGCCAAGGAAACATAATCCGAGAGCACTCAAAGATTGAGGCAGAACTTATCAACTTCTATCGGGATCTCCTAATAGAAACCCAGGAGGACAGATCAGAAGCCATCCAAAGAATTACAAGGCACATACCGACCATAGTAACCCCAGAACAAAACGCATCCCTCACAAGGCCCATCACCCAAGAGGAGGTGGATCAAGACATAAGAGATATGCCCTCAGGCAAGGCCCCGGGCCCAGACGGCTTTACCACAGACTTCTTCTATCATTGCTGGGACCTGGTAAAAAGGGATGTATGGGCAGCGGTCGAGGAATTGTGAGCGGCGGGTGTGGTTCTTCTAGCACTGAATGCAACCTTCCTCACCCTCATTCCCAAAGAAGAGAGAGTCACCAATCCAAAGAACTTCAGACCCATTGTCCTCTGCAACGTGGTCTACAAAATCATCACAAAGGTTATAGCCAACAGGCTGAAACCCATTCTGACCCACGTCATCTCCAAAGAACAGGTAGGGTACGTGGAAGGAAGGCAGATCAAAGACAACATCATCCTAGCACATGAGGTAATACATTCTCTTAAAACCTCCAAAACCCTAGGTATGTTAATAAAACTGGACCTTTCCAAAGCTTTTGATAGAGCCAACTGGCAGTATCTCAAAGCCATCCTCGACGCTTTCGGTTTCGATCAAGGTTGGGTCAATTGGATCCTCAATCTTATCTCCTCCACCTTTTTCTCCATTTTAGTCAATGGTGTGCCGTCTGAGCCCTTCTCACCCTCTCGAGGAATCTGACAGGGAGACCCACTATTGCCCTTCCTTTTCGTACTTATGATGGAAGGCCTGGGCAGATCTATCTCAACGACAATCACAGATGGATCCCTCAAGGGTCTACCTCTCCACAATCTTCAGCCATCCCTCTCCCACAGCCAGTTCGTAGATGACACGCTCCTACTTAACTCCCCCTCGGAAAAGGAAGCCCTCTCACTCAACTCCATCCTCTCGGACTTCATGGAAGCTTCAGGCATGTCTCTGAACCTGGACAAATCCAAACTCTACTTCTTCAACACCCCTGCTTCGGTTCAAATCCACATCTCCAGAATCCTTGGCATACCGAGGAGCTCCCTTCCATCCAACTACCTAGGCGTCCCCCTCACGGGAGCTACTGCTAGATCCATCTCTTGGGAAAGCCTACTCCTTTCCATTTCCAACAGATTAAGCAACTGGACCTTCAGGCCCCTCAATATTGCCTACAGGCTTGTTCTTCTAAAGTCGGTTTTGCAGGCCCTCCCCACATATCTTTTCACAGTCCTAGCGGCTCCCAAACATGTCATCAAAGCCATACGAACCCTGCAGCGCAACTTCCTCTGGCACGGAAACCAGCCAAACAAAAAGTGGGCCCTGGTGGGCTGGGATAAAATCTGCATGCCAAAGAGTTAAGGTGGACTAGGCTTACGCGATCTGGGAAAACTTAATCAAGTAATGGGCGCAAAGATCTGGTGGCGCTGGCTAAAATCTCCTGCAACAGCCTGGGCCAGCATATGGAGGCGCAAGTATGCTCCATTAATGCCTGATAATCAACTAATCAGGCACAACACCAGGATCTAAGGATCCAACATTTGGAATATTGCTTGGCAAAACCGCACCCTCATCCAAAATCATGCCTTCTGGGAGGTCAGGGATGGAGAGAGCGCCTTGCTCTGGAAAGACTCATGGCAACAATTCAAACCGTTAAATGAATGTGACGACCTAAACAAACTTCAAGAATCCATTGATCCGCAAGATTCCTTGAAAGTCAAAGATCTATGGAAACCGCAAGGGCAATACCGGCATTGGCGTCAATGGAAACTCACCCATCAAGACTTGGGTGTCACTGAAAACCTTAACTTGGATAGCTGGCACACTCAGGCCAAAAGACGCCAAATACCAGTCAGAGAAGGGGCGGATATATTGAAATGGGGATACTCCACCGCAGGGACCTTCACAATCAAGGAAGCTTACAACATCCACAGCCACCATCAAGAAAACGACAAAGAAGCCATCTGGAATAAATTCTGGAACTCAGCTCTCTGGCCAAAGGTCTCCACCTTCCTATGGCTAGTGTTGCATAACAAGGCGCTCACTTGGGACAATCTTAGAAAGCGGGGCTTCATCGGACCCTCCCTATGTGTGCTCTGCCATCAGCAGGAAGAAACCAAGGAACATCTCTTCAATGGTTGTAGCTACAGTCAACACGTTTGGGATCAAAGCGCACAAATCATGCGGAATGCGGGACAACACCGGGGCAGTGTAAATGAAACAATAGAACAATGGGACCGCATATCATATAAAAGCACGCTACTGAACCACATCTGGCAGCTTTCACCAGGATTCACTCTCTGGCAGCTATGGAAGGAACGAAATAAAAGAATCTTCCACTCGCAAGTCTCTCCATCAGAAGCCACTTGGGAGGCAATCAGCTCGCGGATCAAGGAGACCATCTGATCCCACCCCTAGAAAGCGGAGGAACTCCAAAGCACACCGGATGAGAAACATATTCTACAACATTGGCAATCCCTCCCCTCCATTCACCAAGTCAGAAGGATCATCAAACCCCCTCAAGCCAGCCCCACCACCTGGTCCCCACCACATAGCTACTTCATAAAAATCAACTTTGATGGTGCAGCTAAAGGCAATCCGGGAATAGTAGGATGGGGTACAGTGGCCAGAGACCCGGAAGGAAAGCTTCTGGGACTATTCACAGGCTTCCTGGGGGAAACGACAAACATTGTGGTGGAATTAAAAGGCTCACTAAGAGGACTGCAAGTGGCGCTGACAAAAGACCATCACAACATAGTCCTGGAAGGAGACTCTCAGGTAATCATTCATCTAATCACCAAAATCCTGAATGGAAGCACGCCCTCCAAAATTTCACCAAGATGGCACCTCTCAGGGCTGCTAGAAGACTTCAAAAATCTCCTCACCCCAGCTCTCAGTATTGTACCCTCTGATGTAAGGAGAGAGGCCAATCGAGTAGCAGATTGCCTAGCGAACGAAGCAGTTGAAAAGGAAGTTGACTTCTCCAGCTGGATGGATGAAGCCACAAACTCCTCAAACATCTTCATAAGCTGCCTCGAATTAGCCAACAGGGACCTGCTCCCCCTGGATGGGGTGTCAAGAGCTCAGCTGAGGACATGCGGGAGGATGCCAGGACGCTTATTAATGGCATCAACCGGCCCACCTCCTCCGTCAATTAATTGATTTATGGCTTACACTCGCCACCTTAACGCGACGATCCCTCTCGCGCGCAGGAGCGGTACCAGGAGACAGATCACTCAAAGCTCAGAGCTAATGGTGATCACGTGTATAGCAGTTGGAAGTGTTATAATGACAAGGGACAGAGCCGAGATGTATTCAGCCTTCGGAAATCTCATTCTATCCGAGAGCCATCTCCGTTTTCCGTCAAAAGTAGAGAAGAGGGAGGCCGCACTGCACTCTCGACCTCCACCCATTCATCTTCCTCAAGAAGCCTCCACCATGCCTCGACTAAGAGGTAATTCACGTAGAGGGGCAACCTGGTATAGGGTTGAATCCCGGCATAAGCGTATCCAAAAATTCGAGAAAGCCTTGGCACTGGCGTCAATCCATCGCAGGAGGAGATCCAGGTCGACACCTATGGCAATTGTTGAACAGATCAGTCCAGAGGAAGCCATGCAGTGCCAACCTCTTGTGGAAAAAGTAGAAGAGCACAGTACGCCACCCAAATCCCACTAGGGAAGACACGACGCTGACAACGAGGAGGACTTCCTCCCGCACTGCATAGTGGAGGAGGAAATCCCGCCAGGTGACACCACAGGGATAAAGAGGAACAAGGAAATACCAACCCGTCCAGTGGGAGACACCAAGGCAGAATCAGAAGGGGACACCGGCAAGCGAAAGCATGGCGACGAGGGACAACTGGACCAGCCCACCTGCTCGGCACTCTGGCACCTGCCCCTCGTTTTCGAGCTCAGAAACATGCTGAGCGACCTGGGCTTTCATATGGACAGAATGGAACAACGAATGGACATGCTCTTCGCAAGCCTCTCAAAGAACACTCCAAAGAAGCAGTGTCCAAGATGCGCACAGGAATATGCAATTCCGACAGGCTGGCGTCGGACGGGATACAAGCGAGCGAGCTCGAGCAAATATTCATTCAAGGGTTCTGGTTAGAAATCTTAATGTTGTTTCGGTTTAGATAGTTTACATAGACACTTTAAGCTTAGAAATGCTCTGGTTTCTGCAACTCTATAACACTGCCGCCCTGGTTTCCCTCGGGCAGGGTGAGCATATATATGTTTTGATAAGAATTATGCATCAAGCACAGATAGCCCAGCTGCCCTGGTTTCCTATTCAGGCAGGATAGTTGGAGACAACACTAGACATTGTACACTTTGGCTTTTTGTTAATATAACAGGTTCCACCATTTTAATTAAAAAAAAAAATAATAATAATTAATAAAACTTAATTTTATTAAATATATAATAAATTATATATATATATATATATAATAATTAAATTAAATTGTAAATTTTTAAAATTAATTTAGTATAATTAATTCAATTTTGTATATTTTATTTAATTAAATATTTAATAAATTATATATATTTGCTAGAATTTAATTAAATTATAAAATTTATACATTAATTTAATATAATTAATTTAATTCCCCCGGATGGGGTGCCACCTAGATAGAGTCCTAGGACACATGGAACCAAGGGACGGAGGGATTTATTAACCTCGACCACCAACACAAAACCATTAACTTCTGCATGGCTCAAACCATGAGGAAAGTTATGGTAGTGCTCTTGGATATACATGTCAGGTTAATGGCTATGCAAGCAAGCCAGAACAGGCTTGCTAGGCCTAGACTAGCTATCAACTCAGATTCAATGGCTAGAGGGATTGTCAACTCATGGGTATGTAGCAATAAATGGGCTTTTGCCCTGGTGTATTCCTTCATTCTCCATCTGCCCTAATTAGTGTTCTTTGAATCTTCTGAGTGCTTCTGCATTGCTTTTCTCTCTGTATTTTTCTTGGGTGCTCTCACCACTTACCCTTGCAACTGTGTTAGATATGATACCCTCTTCTTGCTATACTCTCTCGACCCTCACAAGCTCCTTTTCGACAATTCCACCAGTGCCTTCCTCTAGTTTTCCTAACACCATCTATCTACCTCCCTACCCACAGCCCATCACCTCCATACTCTTCCCAGCATGCCCAAAGAAAGAGGGAAATCCAAGAGGGGTGCACATTATTACATCACCCTCTCTAGGCGCAAACAACTCTCCCCCTCCCAACTGGTTGTCATCGCTCATTTCAAAATCCCACGAAACAGTAACAAGAGGTCAGAGGAGGCACCTTCGTCCACCCATCTTCAACTCCATGGCATTATCCCAGTGAAGGAGTAAGCATCACCTTCGTGTGCACACTTTCCTCCGTCCACCCCTCATTTTCTCCATGGCTTGATTTCTCTTAAAGAGGAAGCTCCACCTTCGTGCACGCGCATTCCTCTAGCCAGCAGTCTCTTGGCCCTCCAAAGACTCAATCCCCAGGACCCTTACTACGGAGATGGTAGTTGCATGGTGGAGGAGGAAATCCCCTTGAGCTAGAAAGTGGAGGAAAACAGAATGGCTTCCAATGAGAACACCACAGAGGTCGCGAGTGAGGAAAAGTATGAGGAGCATCCCCAACATTTGCAAATCACCTCATGAAGGAGAACCTCCAACTCGTCTTTGAAATCAGGTAGAAACAGAATGATCAAGTGCACTCTCAATGCATCATGGGGCAAAGAATGGACATCATGTTCGATGCACTAGAGGATTCTCTTACGCGAACTCGATGTCCAACATGCTGCCAATGGTTCACCCCAGTCTACAACATCCATGGACAACCAAGCTTGACAATAGAGTGAAGTATCAAGCTTATTGTTCTTCATCAATTCCAGTTGCAGGATTAATTTATGAGTTTACTGTCGCAACATACTAGAAGGACACACAATTTTCCCCTATATTGTTTATGTAGTTTTTTTCATAGATGTTTTGTTAATAGTTGGTCTTAGAGGCCACCAGAATATTGTACACACATTTTTGTTTACGCAGATAGGATACATAATTTCGTTAAAGAAGTTTTGTTCAAATAGTTCTATCTCAAAGGATGATGTGTCGAATTCAAAGTATCTAAGAGCCACATGTTCTAGTTTCCCTTATGTAGCAGAACATGTGGCTCACACTTGGCATTGTATTATTAATACAAGGATCCACTTTTATTTGCAAAAAAATATATAATTGATTCAATTTTTTTTTATATTTAATATGTATTAGTGATTTCATAAATTATGTCAATTAGGGATCTCGATCCCCACCAGTAAATCAATAATCCAAGATAATATTTGTCAGAAATGAAGCATCTAAAATGAAAGGTAACATGTCAACTTAGATTTCTTATTATACTATTTTAACTTTTTATCACTTAATTATAGAGAAAGATCTTAATCCACCAAGGGATCAATGTACATACCTTGTTTGACTTGGGAATATGCAAGTTAAATGTTGGGGAGTAAGGATTCTTCATTCTTACTATGAAAACTCCTTATCTTAATCAAGAACAATATATATTATGTTTCCTTATCTCCTTGACATAGGTACTAACTGTTGGGGAGTAAGTATTTGACACCCTTTTTATGCAAACTCCTAATATTAATAAAAAAATATGGAATCAACATCATTGTCTTGCAGACATAGGTACCATTTTGGAATTCTATCATTAAATACTCCACGTCTTTGTTAATAATAGTTGAGATATGATTATGAGTCCACACCCATATGTTGAGCAGTTGGCAAGGCCTCACCCTGTCTCCTCCACATACACAACCACTAACATGCAAGTAACTAATGTAGTTATTCAATCATGCATTCCCTTCCATAGGTCATTTTTCATAAGAACCTGGATTCCCCTACAGAGGTTTACTAGTTTACAACATTAGTATCCATTTCATGACCCAAGAATATATCTATCATGATGTATATGATTGTCAAATCAGTTATTAGGAATATCAAATACATCCAATCAAGTACACTCCACATGTCATGTATATATAGAGAATGGCCATTAAACTCTTTAATCAATCTTGATGTTAACCTCCTAATCCTTGTCAAGGAATCTTTATGAAAGGAGGATCATTACATACCTCCACCCTTAGAACAAAACTTGGCATGAAGTTTGAACATAGTCATAAGAAATTGGCGCTATGAAAATTAATCATAAATAAGGCCTCAACCTGATGTGCATCATAACGACTAATAGTGTTATCAAATAACATAGTCCTAAAATATAGTAAACAATACCATAACTCATTAGTTATACAAATTTTATATGATTGTTCATGTAACACGAGGTATCCCCATAAGAACAATTCCATTTTCATCTCACTCCTAGAGAACATCACACAGACAACACAAAACACATATCATCTCTCATCATACTCAACCATACATAAATCCCCTCAAATCCAATTCAAAACCACATCACAATCCATGCAAAATCATAAACTAAATCTTTTCTAAAGAAAAATTTACATTAAAACAAGAAAGTATCACCTAATTTAAGGAATATTTATCTTAATATGATAATTTAATTGTTTTATAATAAACTATCATATTTATCATTCATTTAAGGTGTGGAATAATTAGTCTCTCTTAGCTAAGAAGAATGAAATTATTTTGAAACAATGGGTCATATTACACTTTTTAACATTAAAATACATTTTATTCATGTTCCTAATTGATATATCATTCATTTAGTGTGTTGAATAATTAGTCCCTCTTCCCGAAGAATGAAATTATTACACTTTTAAACATTAAAACACATTTTATTTATGTTTCTAATTGGTATATCATTCATTTAAGGTGTCTAATAATTAGTCCCTCTTCCCGAAGAATGAAATTGTTTTCAGATAATTGGTCGTACTACAGTTTTTAACATTAAATTACATTTTATTTATATTGCTAATTTGGTATGTAGATATAAATATATTTATTTTATTGAATGGTAAAATATAAAAAATAAAATTTTGAAATAAATATATTAATTTGGAATTTAAATATAATTATAATTAAAATTGAATATTTTTATTGATATAAAATAATACAAATAAATCTAATTGTAAACTTTTTTTATTAATATTAATATAAATTATAATTTTATATTTATATATTTATGTTTAAAAAATTTATATACTAATTATAAAAAAAAAACTAAATATTAAAATACATATATCCTTTTTTTTTTGGTTAATTTGTGTGGGATTTGTTGGCTACGTGATTAAGCTGTGGTTTGAGAAACCACCACTCAGGGGCATCTAAGCCGTCAAAATCACCCGGGGATCATCAAAATCACAAATCACCCGGGGATCACACCCGGCCTGAGCCACACCAACCCTTAACATGGTTGGATTTTTTGTCCCCGCAGGTTTCGAATCGGTGACTTTAACATCATAGAGTAGCTTAACAACACACTCTGTCACCAACTGACTTTAACATCATAGAGTAGCTTAACAACACACTCTGTCACCAACTGTCCAAAATACATATATCCTTACTATGTCCAAGAATTTGTAATTAAATTATATAATTATCATAAGCATGAATTTACAATCCAAACACTTACAACGTAATTAGTGCTTTAAAAATATTAAAACTAGACTTAATCATGGTAGAGATTATTGTTAAAGATATCACAACCCTTGGAAGAGGAAGGAGATAATGATGGAATTTTGTTCATGGATGGTATACTAGGAATTGGTATACACAACAACCTATGCTGAGTTATAGAGAGTTATGGAGGAGGTACCTCTTAAAATGTATTAGGAGATAAGAAAAGTGGAGATGGAAAAAAGGAGGTTGGGTGAGAACAATAATCAAAGATACAAAGATTGAGAAGTGGAATGATGGTAATTGTAAATTCTGTTACAAATTTAGTTACAAAATGGTTGCAAAAAAAAAAGTTACAAGATTGTTAAAAAAAATATTATGAAAAAATAATTGCAATTCATATATTTATTTCGCTAGCATGAATTTAATTACCTTAGTTAATAGATGTCATAATTATTTAAGATTAAAACTCCAAACTTGAGTTTTCTATGTTTGAAAAAAAATAGCATTGTGTGCATGTTCCGTAATTAAAATTCAAAACTTCTGGATAACCTAGGATTGAAACATCCCATTTAGTTAGAGCTGAGCCATAAAACATCTAATTTGTGAGCTAATCATGAGTAAGAAAACTAATTTAAATATTATGAAAAAGACAAGAAAAATATTTTTAATACAAAACAAACTAATATAATATGTATTCGTATCTCCTTAGTACTTACTTGAGGACTAAGTATTTTACACAAGTATTTGACACAATCGTGATGCAAACTCCTAATATTAATAAAAAAATATGGAATCGACATCCTTGTCTCCAAAGAACAATTAACTTCACTAAAACAAAAAAGTAGCTAATATTTATTTTAGTATCATAATTTAATTGTTTCAGAATAAACTATCATACTTATCATTCATTTAAGGTGTGGAATAACTAATCCCAATTAGTGAAGAATGAAATTATTTTGAAATAATTAATCATATTATACTTTTTAACATTAAAATACATTTTATTGATATTCCAAATTTATATATATCATTCATTTAAAGTGTCTAATAATTAGTCCCTTTTCATTAAAAATAAAACTATTTTGGGATAATTGGTCATATTATACTTTTTAAGATAAATATAAAAATAAATATATTTATTTTATTTTATTGAATGATAAAATATTAAAAATAATTTTTTAAAATAAATATATTGATTTGAAATTTAAATATAACTATAATTAAAATTAAATTTTATATTGATATAAAATAAATACAAACGAATTTAATTATAAACTTTTTTTTTAATATTAATATAAATTATAATTTTATATTTATGTTTTAAAAATTCATTACTTATTAATATATATAGAGATATAGATATATTAAAATGAATTTAATTGTACAACCATGGCCATTATGTTCTTTGATCATAATAGAGCTTATCGGCAGATATCGGGAATAGCCCATTTACTCGCCTAGGTCCTGTGAGGACCAAAGTATTTCAATATTTTTTTGGCACATATTCAAGTGATGGAAAACAAAGAATCTCTTTTACGTTTTTACCTAGTATATTGGTCCTTGGGAAAAGCTCGGAAAATATAGAGATCTTTTAGATACTTCTTGCTCATCTCAGGATCCTTATCATAGATGGATCCATACCATGATTTGTTATTGTTTGTACATTTTGAGTCGTTAAAAAAAATTAGTTATAAAAAGTCACACTGAATATACGCGCACT
Organism: Picea engelmannii; assembly: GCA_009831015.1. Lineage (NCBI taxonomy): Eukaryota > Viridiplantae > Streptophyta > Pinopsida > Pinales > Pinaceae > Picea > Picea engelmannii. The sequence continues at coordinate 303,102 of ML786978.1, forward strand.
CATGTACGACAACGTGTAAAAAGATGCATAAATAAATAGAATTGAATATACATCGGTAGGTTAAGCAATTTCCAACTCTGGATATATAGTTATTGAGTAAATAGTTTGAATGGTCAATCATGGTATTGCCTCTGATGAAAAAGTCAGTAGAAAGGTCCAAGAAATAATTAATAAATTACATCTTCCTTATGAGGAGTTTGTAAGGAATAAGTATTTTGAAGAATTTAATGAACAAATGGAGAATCGAGTAATAGCCGCACAAATTGAGGTAGAAATCGTTAAAAAAACTCAAGAAATAACCAAAAATATACAACTCGCTCGAGAAAAGTTAGAGAAATCTTATTTTTATGAAAAATTTATGAGACAAATACAGAATTCAGTGGTGGTGGCACGAATACAAAAGGCAATAGGCACAGACCCACATCATTCACAATTACAAGTGGTTATCTACGGTGTTGGAGAGATGAATGATTTGAAGAATTACAAGATGGTGGACCATTGTCACATGCAGTTAGCTTTTGCAATTTTATTGAAAGAAAAGTTTCAGTGGGTGAATGATATCGTCGTGTATGATCCAGTTTTGTCCTTTCTGGACCTAAGAACCATAGATCAACTCGACCGCACCTGTCTCTGTGTAAATGAAGAGTGCAGACGAACAGTGGACAGACCCACGCTATTTTTCATGCCTCACTGCCCACTTGTTCTCTATGAAAATGTATTGGAGGCAAACTGGACGTCTGTCAATTTGAATAAGATTATCATATTAGGCAACAGTTTTAACCGTTACACGCTATATGCTTTGGATTACTGTGACGCTAAAAAAGTTAAGGCCGTTCGAAACAGTGATCATGTATTGCATGAAATTCCACTCACAGAAATAACAGAAAGAACTATTAGAAAAGCTTCTCCTTCTGCTCCCATTGGCAGCTCACTTGATGTGTTTCTCAGGGCATTCGTACATTTAAGTTGGCATTTCTTTGCATGGGATGGTTCATTGGACGATCTCAATCTTGATCTATCTTCAAAGGATTATGCCAAAGAGGCATAGCTTTCACTTCCTCGAGCTGGTAATGTCATTTCAATTCGGGTGTAATTAATTTCTTTTTGGTTTTTCAGTATTATCAATGTTTCATATGTATTTGCAATCAATTCAAAAGGGATATGTATTGGAATTTGATCAAATGGTGAGCTATTGTTCCATATATTCAAATGAACAACCATGTATTATAATTAATCAAACATCAAACCCATTTTGTTTTTTAAATAAATAGAGTTTTCAATTATACTATCAATATCAATAGAATGCACAAAGGTGCTTCCATGGCTAAGATATAAATCATGTGTCCAGCCTTAAACAACTAGGCCAGCTATCCAACCAAAAATTAACATAATTTGCATAAACTAAGATTCTAATAGAGAGTGACATGATTGAACTGAAATAAACATAAAAATTAGTAAAAAATAAAAAGACCATATGACCATAGACTATGATGAATAAATTAAGTATCCAGCTTTTGAACATGACAAATTTTGTCTCTTTGCATCAAGCACTTCATCTTGAGAAAAGGTACATGCTTCCATGGACTGTATAGCTTCCAATTCCTTGGGTAAGATATTGAATCGCAATGGAATTATAACATTGCTTAAAAGATTCATCCACTAGATCCTCCCATTTAGAATCAAGCAATGAAGTTGGATGAAAGACACCATCATTGGCTAAAGAGTCTCTAAGTTTTTTTCCTTCTCTTCTAACATGCAAGGTGATGAGACCTAGAATGTTCTTAATGAAAGGTTGAAGGAGGTATAAAATGGACTATGACTGTTAGTTAACATGAATTTATAGGGAGAAATCCATGCTGAAGACCAGTGAGAATGTAGATAGTTAGCTGAGAGTCCCCTTCAACTATAAGTTTTGAGAAGGTTTGACAATCAGCTATTCACATACCTTCAAACAAGGACCAAATTTGTGTGGCATTATTGAAATTAATACCAATGAATCCCAAGCCAGTAGGACATGGATTTTTCCTTTAGAAGCCCATCAAAGTTCAACTTGAGTAAGCCCATCGAAGGAGGGGCGGTACGGGGAATGGAATATTTGGGAGGTAGAATAGGATGGGAAGAAGGAATTGGCAGGAAAGAAGGGGGAAGCTAAGAAACACGGAGCCTCTTTTACCCATCACCACATTTAAAGGCATTAACATCCCATTTTAAATGGATTCAAGAATATTCTGGTGGATCCTGGACCAGAAGAAAGGGAGAGTGAGGATTTCATCTTTAAAGATACGTCGATTATACTATGTCCAGATTTCCCAGAAGGAAAAACCAAGTAAGAGATTCCAAATTCTATTTAAGATAGGATTATTAAATCCCTGATATCTCCAAGAAGAAATTGTGTGGCGAACTGAAGAAACATGTCTATTAGATTGTGTGAAGCAGAGATTGTCTTTAGTCTAGCTCGAATGACTAAAATAGTAAGATTTTAAGAAGTGCTCGACGGATTCTCCATCCTTATGACATAGAGGCAGAGGCCAGGGTTAAAAAAAACTCTTGGAAAGAGGTGATCCCAAGTGAGGATCCTACCATGAGCAACCAATCAAAGAAAGGTGGGCACCTTAGGCCATAAATTGATGTTCTATATCTTAGGCCATGTATCATAGGGGAGGGCGAAATGTTGAGCTAGGAGGGAGTAGGATTCCTTCAAGTTGAGGAGACCAGTTGTTTGATAGCCCCATCAGAGTTTGTATGGAAGAAAATAGAACACTATTTTCCTTTGGAGTAAGTTATTTTGTAGAGAGACCAGGTGTTGACAGTTGCCAAGAGGTGCCTTAAAGAAAGGAAAGCTGGATTGGAGTGGAGATTGGGTAGATGTTTCCTTGAGATTGTTGGAGAGGTGCCTTAAGAGAAAGGAAGGATGGATTGGAGTGGAGTTTGGGTAGATGTTTCCAAGAGTTATTCAAAAATAGAGATGATTTATCATATTTTATCTCCCATAAGTTATTATCGTGGATCAATGATTTGTTTTTCCATGTCATGTTCCAAATTATGGAACCTGGATTTGTTTTTCCATGTCATGTTCCAAATTATGGAACCTGGTTAAGATAAGTACTAAAATTAAGATGTAATCTTTATGATTAACATTGTGAGCATATTTGTGTTGTGAGAGCTTGCATCGGAGCTCTCCTTTATTTTGAAGCTATCTCCACTAAGTCTTGGCACCCACTGAATGGTTAAGAATTTTATGGTCTCTTAATCCCAGACCCCCCTTGAGCTTAGGGAGAAATATAGTGTTCCAGTCCACTTATTAGTCCAACTTAGGCATAAAGGGACTATAGCCATCGATAATTCGACCTTGTATTACTTTGTCCTTTGACCACAAATATTTCCATATTATCTATTGGAACCAGGGAACTAAAATCATCAATTTTTATGTAATAAAAAGTACCATATATGTCATAATATGATTGGACAATGGATTGGAGGTCTTATTGCCAGCTTCTCTATTCCCAATGTTATATATGTTGGGGTATCCAAAGTATTTGATCGTATATGGTATTTTTGAATCATATATTTTCTTATGCATTGTTGGAAGGTGGATTAATGCTAGCATTAGTTAGAATGTTTTCCTTCGCATTTTCTTTATGCCATTGTTTGATATGCTAGCATATCCAAAGCTTGTCCTTCGAATTGATTCTCTAATGTTCGAACTATTGTTACATAAATTATAGTAAAATTATTTTGCTACGTTAGAGACCTGCGACATTGCATTTTTTCTTAAATTTCTAACATAATTAAATGTTTACCTAATAGGCCTGTCAGCGTTGAATGTTTACTTAGCAGGCCTCTTACAATACATTTTATTCCATTTTTTTATTTTATATGCAATGTTCTCTGCAGTCAATTTGGGAAATATTGTGTTTCAACGACGTTGTTTCTTCACGCTTCTTGCATCTCCACTGATTTATTATTTGTCTCTTGTTGTTGTTTTTGTTTGTTTGTTCATCTTGTTGCATTTTGCACGTTTGGGGTTCTTCAACCGCGATTGGAACTGCGAAACTCCTGGTGGACTGGTTGTTGCTTTCTTCTTTGTTCGGTGGATGCTATTTATTGTTGTTTGATTCAACTTTGCAGGGTTTGGGTCTTGCGGCTGAAGCTGGGCCTTTCAGTGGTTCTTAATTGGTTTCTTGTTTGTTGCTTTCTCTTCTTTGCATAAGGTTTGCAATGTTGGGGTGCTACATCCACAGTTAGATCTGTTGTTACATTGTTTTGCAGTTGACTTCCGATAAAGTACTATTCAGATAAAATAACATACAAAAAATTGCATTTCATGTAAATTGCATATTTTCGTCTTGTTGCAATTTGCACGTTTGAGGTTCTATAACCATGATTGGAACTGCATCATTCCTAGTGGGCTAGTTATTGCTTGCTTCTTTCTTCACTAGATGTTTTTTATTGTTGTTTGATTTGAATTTGGAGGGTTCGGGTCCTACAGATGCAGTTGGGCCTTTTGGTGCTTATTAACTCAATTGTTATTTGTTTATTTCTCTTGTTTGCCTAAGGTTTGCAATGTTGGGGTGCTGCATAAGCAGTTGGATTTATTGTTACATTGTTTTGCAGTTGGCTCCCCATAAAGTACGATTAAGATAAAAGAACATACAAAATTTTGCAGATGTAAATTCCTTCTCTTCCACCTTCAACCAAAGTTTGTTAGCCTCAAACTATATTTCATAGTTAGTGATGTTTTTTCCACGGTTTATGTCTTACTCTGGTTTCATAGTTATGAGAATAAGTTTTGTTGTGTGAGTGATATAGTTGTTCTCTCCCTTTTTTTTTCCACATGGAAGTTGTGTTTCTTCTTCTATACTTTCTCACCTTTCTGTGCTCGGGGGTTCCCGGTGTGGCGAAATGACAAATCGTTACTGACCGAATGTCGTTCATTTGCATACTTAGCAAATTTTGTGGACGCGGCTTCACGGATAGGTGTTATCGAACTATGATAGCTTGTGTTCGGTGTATACATATTGCACTCAGAACTTACGTTCTCTACAATTCGACCCTGCACTCCTCGAACTTGCAAACGTGCCTCTTCCTACGATGAGTTTCTTTATCTGACCTACATTTCCATCTGTAGCCGATTTTTCAAAGTTTGGCAGGTTGACACCTTTTAAGGTTCAGAAAATTTTAAAAGCATTTGTCATTTCCCTCCATCCCTGCTACCTTCTTCCATTCCCAATAGACATTAATTATTCTTTCAAAAGTCACAACCGACCAGACAGGTTTAGAAATATTGCCTTTAATTAGCGGAAAGCTTGAGGGCATCTCCCATTAAAATGAATAGATTGACGAATATTATGGGATCTGGTAATTTCTTTTGCCTACATTTTGAATTTGCAAAAAAAATAAAAATGTATTGGCTATTTTAGTTTTTTAAAGGCTTCATCATAGTAATAGTCCAGTACCGTACTAGCTCATTGTCATCTATGAATGTGTCACCCACAGAGGCCTTGGCATCATGTCTCTCTTTAAAATTGTGCACATGTTAGATGTCATATTTGAGAATCTGTTCGGATATGGGAATGCTAATACATGGTATTAGTCATTATTCAACTTACATATTTGAAAATATTGGCATTAATAAGAAAAAATATCGAGAACATATGTCATTAAAATGAATTAACCCAAAATCTACGAAAGATCATACTGTCATCCTCCAACGTTCATTTTAAATACCTATTGGCATTTCTCTCTATCATCAAAGAGTTGGGCTTTAAGGTGTCTTCGTTCTAATGTTCTTGGTCATGGACATGTAAGACAACTTAGATATGTGATTGAGGCCCAAATGAAAGAACAAAGATTTTTTTTATGTGACGTGAGCTTTGAACCAAAAAATAAACTCTGCTATCCAATAGAAACTCAGATCGGGGGGGCGGGGGGGGAGAATAATATCTTTTGGTTGGTGTTCTTTCTGTATTTGGTTCTTTGGTTGATAGAAAATCCTTCTTGGAGATTTGTTTTTTGATCTTCTTTGTTTTCTTACTGGGAGTTGTAATGGATTTTCAGGTCATGTGTAATGCCCATGAACATATATCTAACATTGTTATCTTCACGAGCAATTATTTCTTAATAGCATAATACAATATCTATTCAAAATAATATCGATCTTCATACCAACAACTTAAACAATTTAGATTCATCAAATAATAACGAATTCATAGCAGAATAAATAAATGCATAATTCAACAGGGTACGTGATTCTGATGCGATTTCCGTTGCCAGCTGCTGCTGCTCTCCTTCTACCTACTACTCTCAACCCAGTCCTGTTGCAACACAAAAAAAAATTGCCCAAAACCATTTTCCACCCTGCCAACTAGGAAAACGACCTAGCTCGAGGATATCTACGGATATCCTGGCCCTCCGAGCCCAAAACCTCTAGCAACCCCGGTCACTGTGTCAATCCCAAACACAGATCTCTCCCTGGTCCAAGACTCAGAGTTCTCCCCCAAAATCCTTCCCCACCCCTATCGAATGAATCCCTCCAAAATCCTTCTCCACTTCCCTTATGCCTCCTTCACCGCCCTTCCTGCATTAACTCCCCCCACCAAATACCTTATCGCTTTATTAATACCTTATCCATTCATTTAAATATATTATCCCATTCACGTATTGGTTACGTTATCCCCTATGGGATACGTAACCCAATTTAAACATTACATTTTATTATCCCCCCTTTGTTTAATACTTAATTAATCAATTAATTAATTAATAATCAAATTAATCATTAACCCTTAATTAAAGAGTTAATCATACTTAAACTAATCATAATCAAAATAATTAATTACTAACACACAATTAGTTAAGGTTATTTAATAATTAATTATAGTTTAGCTAATTTTTAGGATTATTTATTAAATTAATCATCTTAATAATTAAGGGTCATTACATCATGTGCAAAATTCTTCTTCATTGAAGTATATAGTTTCTTCCAACAACATAGATTTGGAAATCGTATCAAATTCTGCAGATCACACAACACTTTGTCTTCATCAGGAGCATCGCACTTTCTGTGGCTTGCAAAGTGAGATGTGATATTCGTAAATGACGTGAAATATAACTCCATTTGTGAATGTACTCAGAAGCAGGTAACATAAACTGCCTGGGTGGATAAAATGGCATATTATCACTACAAAAGTTTCTATTTAAAAGTTTGTTGAGCTACTTCTCGGTGTGGTAACAGACTTGACAGAAAGCCATGTTATTTGTCAAAGTTTGTTTGCTTTCCTCTCGATGTAGTTATAGACTCCACATATTTGGCGTCAACTACGAACATTCCAGACCTTTTTGTGGGCCATGATATCTGCCACCACTATGAGGAAATATATATTCTTATGTGATCTCCAACATTTGATACACTTGCCATACCTGTGCTGATGCGATTTGCAACATTTGATACACTTTCCATACCTATGTTGGTAGAAGAAGTCATGTACTTCAACAGAAGGAAATTTTGTAGTTGGCTTGGACGTTCCTTCCAATTTACTATAATAAACAAATAAGTTCAACATACAAATCTTCAGGAAGGATTTTCAACCAATGAGATGATCAAATACAAGGAGAATAGCAACCACAACATACTTGAAATTGTTTTATGTCCCATAGCTAATGTCACACAAAACGACTCCCTTGACTTTAAATTGGGCTTGAATCACATTTCTAAGTTGTCTCGGATGTCAATGGTGAGGAACATTACAAGGAAAGCACCTTAAACCACAAGTTTTCGATGTCGGAGGGAAACTAATACTTAACAAAGAATGGAATGTTGAATAACCATCCAATGCAAGCAACTCATATCTAGAAGAGACAGGCTATTCAAAAAACTGGGATAGATCTAGTTGGCATCACCAATTAAGTCCAAGACCCAAAATTGATATTCAACTCATTTTTTGTCAATAAAGGATTTGATCGTCAAGAAAAGTGTGAACAAGCTTCATCATTGTACATATTTTTTATTGGTCAGTAGTAGACCAAATGGAAATCATTATGGAAAATAATCTCAACTATATTTTGTAACTCATCTTATTTGAATATAGAATATTTGCGGGATTTTTTATGGTGTTTTCCAATCTTTGGTATTGCTTTTCATTTTATTTTGTACCTTTTTTTTCCTGTGTGTCATTAAACATGAAAGACAAGATTTTCTTTCTGTTGCCCAGTACTTCAATTTAAATAAAGGCTACTATGTTCGTTGCTTGCATTTTACATGGAAGAATAATTTTTCATAAGCCATACTTATGTGGCACTCGACCTATACTTAAAGAAATAAATTTGAGGACCCCTCTTTCTTTCATTCTTTCAGTCCCGTAAATAGAATGAATTAATGAGTTACAACAAGGAAACTCAAGTGTTGATGCCATGTTCCTATTCAATATCTTCCATATATTGCAGCTTCTTCTATTTCATAATATCTGTGCATATATACTAATATGAGTACTATTGGAATAAATATAAAAACTTCCTCTTAGACAAAACTTAGCCAATTATCTGGCCACCGAGTCTCGGGTTTGTGATATTCAACACCTATGTTCTATGTTTCATCATATACATCTTGCAGCCAAAGAGCTTCTGTGATATGCAATTTATGCTTTAAGTAATGATAACTCACCTTCTGGCCACCGAGCCCCAGGTTTGTAATATCCAACAACTATGTCCCATGTTCCATCATATACATCTTGTAGCCAAAGAACTTCCATGATCTGCAACTTATGCTTTAACTAGTGATAACTCACCAGGGGTTTTAAACAACTATGTCCCCTATTCCTTCATATACATCTTGCAGCCAAAGAACTTTCCTGATATGCAATTTATGCTTTAACTAGTGATAACTCACCAGGGGTTCGAAAATCTTGGCATTAATAAAGGAACAATCAATTATCCTCTCTGGGATACTTAGCCCTTTTCCCCTTTTCTTCTTCCCATCTATTATGGATTTCTGCTTATATAGGTAGTCTTCTTTCTATCATCATGGGTTCTAGGGTTGGTCGGATGACATATCTTCATCTCCATCTATATCCTCACATGATGAATCCGATTGACCGGTATTCATTTCCATACTTAGCCAATCTTATGAACGCAGTTGTCAGGTTGGCGCTTTCGAACTATGTTAATTTTTGTTGCGTTATATACATCTTGCAGTAAAAAATTTTGTGGTTTCAATGAAATTTGAGAACCAAAGAGCATCCTGCAAATTGGGAGATGATTTTCATTTGAAACAAAATTAATCCATGACTATATATTAGTATGAATACTATTAAAATAAATATCAAAACTTTCTCCATTAATACATATTAGTATGAATACTATTGAAATAAATATCAAAACTTTCACTTGGCCAATACTTAGCGAATTATCTGGCCACTAGGCCCTAGGTTCATGGTAGGCAACACCTATGTCCCCTATTCTATCATATACATCTTCCAGCCAAAGAACTTTCATGGTCTGCAGTTTATTCTTTTAGTTTGAAAACATTGGCATTAATAAACAGAAAAAATGGATTTCAACTCTCAGATACTTATCCCTTTTCCCCTCTGAACGACCGTTGTTCATTTCCATACTTAGTCAATTTTATGGCCACGGTTTCCGTGTTGACGCATAAAAACTCACCTTTTCTTCTTTCCCTCCATTATCTCTTTCTGGATATATACTTAGTCTCCTTTCTATGATATCTGGTTCTAGGGTTGGTGGGATGACATGTCTTCATCTCCATATATATCCTCACATGATGAATCTGACCGACCATTGTTCCTTTCCATACTTAGCCAATTTTATGGCCGTAGTTGTCGGGTTGGCGCTTACAAACTCAGTTGTTTATTGTTTCGTGATATACATATTGCACTCAAAACATCTCTGATATACAATTCCACCCGCATTCCTTGTATACATTAAATTAGTTCAAATTATTTGTTGTTGCCTTCCATCCCCACCAACTTTGCATCCTTCCTGATATACATTATCTGTGCTCTTGCTAGTCACAACTAGACACATTGGTATGAAAGAATTGGCACCCACTCCTCGGCCATACTCAAATTGACTACCGGACTTCAACATCATCCCCTCTTCCATGTTACACATTATTCATTCAAATGTTCCGAGCTATACAATTTGGCCATCTGGGCCTTGCGTCTTCTAGATAAACCTTGTCACCCTATTTTGGATGCTTGCATTGTCGGGTTCATTAAAACTCCAACTCCTAGTCACTATTTCCTGTTCTTCCCATCCTCCTACTTCTTTCCAGATATGCAACACCAAAGGTTTAATAATAAAAAGACATCATACAACAGCCCTAAAAATATTCATTAATAAGAAAAAGTCTCGACAACCAACCATCCCTACAGAACTTGTCGAGAAACATAAAAATAAGATCTTGTGAGGTAATGGAAAATCTATTACAAATTTCAATATATTAGCGAAAGCAAGTCTCGACCAGCGTTTTCGTGTTTCATACTTTCACACATTTTCGATTGTGAGTTCCCAGATTGACAACCTCAAAATTGTATTTTGAATTTTCTGTGAGCTGCAAACAACACTTGGAGTTCCACAATATACAATTTGTCTGCAGGAACATATAAAAACTCTTAATTCTCCTCTTTCCCTTCCCAATATTATCCCTTTGATGTTCTATATTTAGTCACAACTATATGATCACGACCTCCTGGATTCACAAATTGGCAACTATTTATCTATATAATCACACCATGAGACCAACCGATCCTGGTCCCTTTCAATACTTAGCCAATTATATGATCAAAGGGTCCTAATTTTGCGGTATCCAACACCTATGTCCCCTATTCTGTCATATACATCTTTCACCCAAACAACTTCTGTGATCTACAATTTATGCATGTACTAGTGATAACTCAGCAAGGGTTTGAAATGATTTGCATTAATAAACGAACAATAGATTTTCTTCTATGAGATACTTATCCCTTCTTCCCTTGTCTTCTTCCAATGTATTATCAATTTCTAGCTATATACTTAGTCACCTTTCTATGATCGCGGGTTCCAACGTTGGCATGTTGACATATCTTCATCTCCATCTATATCCTCACATGACAAATCCGATCGACCGCTGTTCCTTTTCATACTTAGCCAATTTTAAGCCCGCGGTTGTCAGGTTGGTTCTTTCGAACTCTGCTGCTTCTTGTTCCATGATATACATATTGCACTCAAGCATTATGTGATCTTCAATTCCACTATGGACTCCTTAGTCTTTTTTTCCTTTTCTTCTTCCTGTGTATTATCGCTTTCTAGTTATTTACATAGTCACCTTTCTATGATCATAGGTTCTAGCGTTGGCGAGCTGACATATCTTCATCTTCATCTATATCCTCACATGACAAATCCAACCAACCATTGTTCCTTCCCATACTTAGCCAATTTTATGGTCGCGGTTGCCCGGTTGGCGCTTTATAAATCTATTGCTTCTTGTTCCGTGATTTGTGGTATCCATCATTATGTTCTCTATTTGCGGTATCCGACACTTATGTCCCCTGTTCCAACATATACATCTTCCACCCAAAGAACTTCTGTGATTTTCAATTTATGCCTTTACTAGTGAGAACTCAATAGGGGTTAAAAAGGATTTGCATTAATAAATGAACAATGGATTTTCTTATGTTAGATACTTAGCCCTTTTCTCCTTTACTTATTCCCATGTATTTTTGCATTCTAGTTATATGCCTAGACTTCTTTCTATAATCGCGACATCTCCATCTATATCCTCACATGAAGAATCCGACCGACCATTGTTCCTTTCCATACTTAGCCAATGTTATGCCCGTGGTTGCCAGGTTGGCGCTTTCGAGCTCTGCTGCTTCTTTTTCTGTGATATATATCTTCAACTCAAAATTTTCGTTATATACAATTCCATCTCGAACTCCTTAGTCATTTTTCCCTTTTCTTCTTTCCATCTATTATTGTTTTCTGGTTATTTACTTAGTGACCTTTCTATTATCACGACTTCTAGCGTTGGTGGGCTGACATATCTCCAACTTCATCTATATCCTCATATGATGAATGCCACCTACTGTTCTTAGTTTCCATACTTAGCCAATTTTATAGCTACGGTTGTCGGGTTGGCACTTTCAAACTCTGTTGCTTCTTTTTTCGTGATATACATTATGCACTCAAACCTTCCATGATCTACAATTCCACCACCGACTCCTCGAAATCGAAAGATTCACTCTACCATGGCTCACAAATTTTTCAAAGTATCTTTCACTACCTTCCATTCCCACTAACTTCTTGTCCTTCCTAATATACATTAGTTATGCTCTTACTAGTGAAAACTTAGCCAATTTTAGCCCTACTTAGCCAATTTTATGCAAGCGGTTGTTGGGTTCACGCTTGAGATATTTTCTACTTCTTGTTCTGTGATATACATCTTCCACTCAAAATTTTTGTGATCTACAATTCCACCGTGTATTCCTTACTCTTTTTTCCCTTTTCTTCTTCCCGTATATTATCGCTTTCTGATTATTTACTTAGTGGCCTTTCTATGATCATGACTTCCAGTGTTGGAGGGTTCACATATCTCCATCTCTGTCTATATCCTCACATGACGAATCCCACCCACCGTTGTTCCTTTCCATACATAGCCAATTTTATCATTGCGGTTGTCAAGTTGGCGCTTTCAGACTCTATTGTTTCTTGTTCAGTGATATACATCGTGCACTCAAAACCTCTGTGATCTACAATTTTTCTACCAACTCCTCAAACTTGCAAGCTTCACTCTACCATGGCTCACAAATGTTTCAAATTATTTGTCACTAGCTTCCATCCCCACTAACTTCTTGTCCTTCCTAATATACATTAGTTATTCTCTTACTCATGACAATTGGACAAACTAGTACGAAATAGTTGGCATCAGACCCTCCACAATATAAAAATTGACTACTGGATTCTGACATCGTCCAATCTTCCATGTTACAGATTATAAATTAAAATGTTCTGAGCGATATAATTTGAACATCGGGGCCTCACATCTTCTAGAGAGACCTTGTCAGCCTGTTTTGGATCCTCGCATTGACGGGTTCACAAAATGTCCAATTCTTGGACACTGTTTCAGGTTGTTTCTTCTGATATCTACTCATTCTTGTTCCATGATATACATATTTCACTCAAAAGTTTTGTTATCTACAATTCCACCACGCAGTCAACCCTTTTTCCCTTTTCTTATTCCCATGTGTTATCGCCTTCTAGTTATGTAATTAATTGCCTTTCTATGATCGCGGGTTCCAGTGTTGGCAGACTAAAATATCTTCATTTCCATATATATCCTCACATGAAGAATCCGATCGATCGTTGTTCCTTTCCATACTTAGCCAATTTTATGTCCGCGCTTGTCGGGTTGGCGCTTTCGAACTTTGTTGCTCCTTGTTCCATGATATACATGTTCCACTCAAAAAAATTGTCATCTACAATTCCACCACAGACTCCTCGAACTCGCAAGCTTCACTCTACCATGATTCGCAAATGTTTCGAAGTATCTGTCGCGACCTTCTATCCTCGCTAACTTCCTGTCATTCATGATATACATTGTTTGTTCTCTTACTAGTAACAACTGAACACACTGGTACGAAACAGTTGGCATCCGGCCTTCCACAATATACAAACTGACTAGTGGGTTCTGACATTGTCCACTCTTTCGTGTTACATATTATGCATTCAAATGTTCGAAGCGATAGAATTTGAATGCAAACACCCAAAATTTTTCTAAAATCTGAGCAATGTCTTCATGGGTTTTGAAGACAAAGCCAAACCAACCCCTTGACAATGTCAAAAGCATCAGGGAATAACACAAAATGGGTTCCCAAGTAACAGGCGTCCACTCTGAGATCAAAAGTTTGCAAAGAAAACGATAAGCCATCCTACCCACCAGAGCACACATGGAGAGTGAAAAAATTATTCTAACCCAATGTCCATACCCAGAACCATTTTCCTTTTAGTTTTTTAAGGCTTCCACACCTGCATAGTTCACTTAGGTGTAAACCTCTTCCTCGTCAAGCAAGCTTCCCTAAACTCCAATGGATGAGACCAAACTCTTTGGCTATAAAACCCTTGGTGCAAGAATCCTTAACAACACCAGCTACACTAGCATCTTCTGCAGTCTATCTAGAGACCTGGGGAACTTCCTTACAAAAGTAAATACACAATGAAGAAGACTCGTAAAATAGACTTTGGAGCAGAGATAGTGGAAGGAAAATCTTCCTCCAAAAGAGTAGTAGGTTCACATGAGGTCGCAATTAGTGGACCATTGCTACCTCATTTTTTTCATAGATCATCGACCATAGAGAGGAAGCTCAGTTTATCCCAAGGTTCCTCTTCTACCACACCCAAGTAGGTGTTGACCTCGCATTCCATTAAAAAATGCCACATAACATTAAGAAACTATAACTTATGGAAAAAACAATAAAACCAATGTATGAATTGGCTCTTCGGGAATAGGAACCAAACATAGGATACTTAGAAGTAAGAAGGTGAAATGAAAGTGGACTGAATCATAAGGGCCAGTATCACGTTTCTAACGAAAGCAGTCAATTCGATGGCTTGAGCCCTTAACTACCTGTCATTCCAAAATAAATACAAAAGAAAGGAAGCCAAACCGCTAAATATGGAGGTCGATGGGTCAAGTGGAGAGCCAAAAAAAGGATTAAGCACACTAACCAAATACAAGACTCCTCCCTAACTAAACTAAATAAGTTTTTATGGTCTATACCACCTTCATCGGAGTAAACTCTGTGGCCTGTACATGAAATTCTACTTGTATTGTATATTTTTAAAGCATTTCAAATTAATTTTGTAACAATATATTTGAATTTCTTACATTACATCATTCATCAACACACACACATATATAATTCTCTTACTTTTATTAACTTTATTATTTTATTATTTTATATAATTTTAATAATTAATAAAACTTAATTTTATTAAATATTTAATAAATTATATATATATAGATATATATTATAATTAAATTAAATTATAAATTTTTAAAATTAATTTAGT